>JASCZW010006113.1:0-110820 GCA_034211315.2 Aedes japonicus | reverse complement strand
TAATCATGCAATCTGACAGAATCGTTGGCCGTTGTCAATCGTGGATAACGTTGTCAGTTTGACCCAATTCGCCTTCCCGCAAGGTTGCTGCTACTAGCAGGGTGCGTTCGACATCGAGCGCCAACAAGTATATTGTATACTCTCATTACTAGTGATAAATGTACTAATTTCGTAGAGATCGAGTGGAAAAGGCATTGGAGGCAATGTGTAAATCCTACAGTAAAACTATCATACACAACCATTAATTTATAGGAAATACTATTGAAAAATTTAAAAGAGATTCTGGCTAAATAGTTTACTATGGCGAACCAACATTCTGGCGGCTGGTGTTGGTAAAAAGCGAATTCTAGATTCATCTCCCAATTTTCGTCAACTGGATGCATGGGTGCTAGAGGCTGATGCACTCCCACTGCGCCTCCCATGCCTACCAACGCACTTTTGTAACGCCACTAGAAACCCTAGAGACAAACTAACCGACTCGCAGAATTGGTGATATTGATAAACCAACCATACACAATCCACTTCCTGTTCCACTGTACGATTTATTTAATTCATCCTAACCCGATCACACCCCCCGATCTTCCCTTTTAATTGCACAATTCTCTGTACCATTGCTTACTGGACAAGCACTTACCGTTCACACAAGCCGGGCATCGAAGTAAAAACTTAGGATTCAGACGGGGTCCCTCCTTCAAATGAGTCTTCACCACATCGGTCAAGGCATCGATAAACAAGGGATGATCGTTGGGTGCCGCCGCGCGGCCAATTTTTTCCGCCCCCACTTCGTGAGCCAATTCTTGGCAGTATTCAATGTCCAACTCGTGCAGTGTTTCAATATGTTCATTGACGAAAGCGATCGGAACGAGGATAAAATTATTCTTACCTTGTTTGACGTAGGCCTTGATGGCATTGTCGGTGAATGGTTCCAACCAGGGCAAGGGACCAACCTTCGATTGCCACACCAAGCAGTACGGGTTGCAGTATTTCAGTTCTTCCATTACTTTTTGAACGGTAGCCCCAACCTCTGAAGGATATGCGTCGCCACGACTCACCGCCTTCAATGGCAAAGAATGGGCCGAGAAGAGCAAGATGACGTCTTTACGCTTATCCTCCGGAAATTTTGCCAGCTCCTTTTCAATATTAACGGCAAACGTCTTGGCTAGTAAGGGATGCGTTGCCCAACGATCGATCACGCTCCACTTGGCGTTAGCTAGCCCATTCTTGTTGGATTTGTAGTGGGAGAAAATGGCATTGAAGCTGGAACCGGACGTGGCACAGCTGTATTGTGGATACTGCGAGAATAGGACAACTCGCTCGGGTTGGTCCTGTTCTACTTGCTTCAATGTATCCTCTGTCAGTGGATTCACATAGCGAAACGCGACATAGTGCTTGTGAGGTGCTGTTTCAGGGGACACCTTATCGAGCTGTTTACACATTAGTTCACCCTGAGTGTTAGTCCATTTCAAAATTGGCGAACCCCCTCCGATCTCTGCGTACTTTTTCTGAACTTCTGGAGTACGTCGCTTTGCGATCCAGGGTCCTAGTTTGCTTTGAACCGGCAACTTCGGTGGCACAAGTCCATGTGTGCGGTTGCTATTGTTTCGGTGAACAATTGTTCGGTGGCGTGAAACTACAAAGAAAGTGGTGGCAAGTGTGATGTACTAGCAATTAGTTATAATGCATACTGTTTGGCCACCATGAAGATTCGGGGTAGAACTGTATGTATAAAATGTGAAATGAAGAAGCTCATGTTTAAAAGTGTTTAAACCCGGTAAAAAAGTCTATATGAATAAAAGTTGAGTTTGGTAGTTTGGTAGGCAAGTGCAAGCCGGATGAGACAAGAATGGCTACGGTGGAGGACATTTTGATCAAACAGATAGAGCAGGTGGATATTCTGAAGAAAACGAAAAGGTAGTGACGATATTGATGGGTTGGAGGAGTTAAGTTCGAGATACGGTGCTATTTTCGTTCACCTGCAATGCCATATAGGGCAAGCATGGCGGGTTTGGATAGGCATCATTTAGATACATTGGAAGCAGCAGAACGCCAACCAGTCGACCCCGCAAAGGATTATAAGACAATTGAGAGGTGGTAAGTGCTTTCAAAAACGCGGAGCGAAACAGGTTTTTGTCATCCATTTTGTCCCCTGAATTGTATGTCCTTCCCGCGACGCTTTGTACAGCGGGATAAGCGTCGGTCTCTAAACAGCAAAGGTCACACTTACTGTTCCTTCCCTATTCCCTCCTGATATGAAGACATGTGGCTGATTGCCGTTATTGATTATTAGAGAAATTGAGTCAGAAACGTGAACAGTAGGCTGATGCAAAATTGAAATATTTGCTCACTAAGTTTAATCGACGCCAATTTGGGTCCTGATAGTCCCCAAAAAATTTGAACACATTTGGTTTTAATTTGGCTTTGCACACGCTATTCAAAGTTTGTATGGGAATTAGTATGAAGAATCTCAAACTTCCATTTCAGATCCCTAACATCTTGATATTATGTCGTTAAAACAAATCTTATATTCATTCATATAGTGTAAGTTTAGTCAACTATCAAAATGCCGAAGATACCTCACATGTAAATGTTATACAAAAATAGTTATTCAACAAATATAATAATAAGAAGTAAAAATATGTAAAGTATATAAAAAGTAAAAATATAAAATATATAAAATATATATAATAATATAAATAAAATAACATTCTTAAAATATATGAATATAAAATAAATATAAAAAGCATAAAAATAATAAGAAAACAAAAATAAGAATACAACATCATACCCAAAGTGTGTATTTTATGTTTTATTGAATAACTATTTTTGTATAAAATTTACATGTCAGGTATCTTTGGCATTTTGATAGTTGACAACTTACACTATATGAATGTATATAAGATTTGGTTTAAGGACATAATATCAAGATGTTAGGGATCTGGAAATGTAAGTTTGAGATTCTTCATACTAATTCCCATACAAACTTTGAATAGCGTGTGCAAAGCCAAATTAAAACCAAATGTGTTCAAATATTTTGGGGACTATCAGGACCCAAATTGGCGTCATTTAAGCTTAGGGGAGCAAATATTTCAAATTTTGCATCAGCCTAGTGAACAGTGAGAATGGTCGGTTACTCCCAGCACCATTCAGTTGATTCATTGTGCAATTTCACTGATTCTGATCAATCACGGAGTAGCAACCATTGATAAGTGAAGTGAGTAAAGCTAGGCTAAGCTAAAATGTAATTGAAAAACTGGATTCATGGATACTTCAATTGTTATGTTCTATATTCTCCGTGCGTGGAGTAACGAGTATGATGTACAAGGAGATGTTCGCTCATCATCATGAGGCACCAAGAATTCATGGTTGACACTTGATTAATGAGTGTGAAGCTATTACTCTCGACAGTGCTTCAACTTATATTTATGGATGAATAAATTATTCCCGCCCATCACAGGAGCAACACCATCATACATGAGTACGATAAAAGAGAAGCAGCGATTGGCTGGTCTTCGCGAAATTCAGTTCGTGAATTATACAAAAAAGTGTAATGATAGTATTTTATCAGATAAAAAGCAATATGAATGTTCTATACAATATACGAGTCATTTCTTCTGTAAACAAAATCCATGTTTACGAAACGAGTGAAAGTTTATTTACGAAAGTAAATTTTCAGTGTATGGAATGCTAGATTTGGCATAAATTCACGGCATATTTACTGTTCTTGGCCGGCTCGACGTGCCACAAGGTCTCAGAAGAGATTTCTTATAAAGACCCAAAGCAAGCAGTCAGTTCCTTTGTGGTAATATTGGATTCTATTCTTTATACGGTATATAATTTCAGATCACTCATGCAAGTGCTGTATGCTAAATTAAAATTATTTTTCTTCCTAGTGGCTATGATTCAAAGTCTAAGCTTTCAAGTTTGTAATGGACACGCAAGTCCGACTACATTTGCTGCAGGACCACAATGTTGCTAGGCTGCGAGGTTATCCTTTTTTTTTATTATATCAACCAATGTTTTGGCCCAACAATCAATAACAGACTTTAGAAATTTTCGCCATTTCAGAGTTACAATTATCAGACACCGCATGAGCTGAAGAAGCAAATAGCTGCATTTTATTGTTATAGTTATATTATTTAGTATTTCATTTTAAGAAAATCTTATTCATTCCGCTGAATGTTTTGTATATTTATATAACACCATATGTTGGAATGAAGGGAGGGACCATCAGAGCACCCGATTGAAGCGATTTGGATTGGAAGAGTGAGATTGCCAACTTCTTGTTGTAGACATTTCGTGAAGAAAGGGCGCGTTCTTCTCCCCGCCTAGTAGGAATTTTGTATTAGGCGAGCGTGGTTTCTGCGAACTTGTTTCTGGAAGGAGTTTCACTCTAAGCCCCTGTAGCTTTGGGTTACCCGTAATGGCTGGCCCACAATTGTTACGTTGCGGATGCGTCTGCGTGAATTTGACAGTTTTCTCATAAGTTTTCTGTCAAATTTACGTCAACGGAACGCAAACATATCTATTGTGAGTGACCCTTAAGTGTATCTAATTTCTAGGCCGGCGTCGGTGGTGTAGTGGTAAGCGTGACTGCTACATAGCACTCCAGTGGGTCTGGGTTCAATCTCAGTCGACTTCGGTGGTTTTTCTGAGGCCAAAAAATTTGGTCACGTCTTCCTCGATAGCGAAGTGAAGCCGTTGGTCCTGGCTCATATTCATGAGTCGATAGGTAGAGGTAAAGGTGGTAGAGGCGTCTTCCTGGCGTCGGTTATTGTCACCATGTGAGGGAATAGGCGGACAAAAAATAATAATAATAAAAAAGTGTATATAATTACGGGCCCAAAATACGTTATTTATCCTTCATACAGGATCATGATGAAACATTTAGCACAGTACAACCTTGATCAAATCGTTTGATCAGTCCAGTGCTATAGTTAGTAGACCTGCTACTTTAGATCACATTATCATCAGCATCATCAAATTTACGGAATATTTAATGTAAATTTGAACCGCATACTACTTTAATAAGATCTGTTTTATGAAAGATTGAAAACAAGCTCACTGTTTGGCTCGCTTGCTTTGGCTTCTAATTAAACGACGAGCTGCGTTTCCGTTAAAATTATTCTGTGCACACCAAATCAAGCAATCCTGAAAACCGACACACCCTAGCGTTCTTAAGACCGCCATAATAACCTCAAATTCCTCAGCGTATAATTGGATCAATACTCGCCCGAAACAAACCCAACCGTTTCGAAACCAATCGTCCAGACACAAGATTAGATGCAAATTCATACGTCAAAGGCGCCGTTTCCGCGATCGACCACCATTGACATCCCCAAGCCAAGGTGGACTCGCCGTACTTCCGTTCCGTCCCCTCGGTGCCCGCTAGAAGAAGACGACACCCGCGGATATGCGGATATGCACATGTAGAGCGAGAATGGCACACACACGTCCCGGACGAACACCAAATTGCAAAAGGTCCTTCGCGACGCGGCGAACGACTTCGCTGACGACACACGTTTTGCTATGTGTGTATAGCCACAGCCATAGGACTAATCTGAACGAAGAAGCGCGATTTGTGCCGTGTCCGTTCGCTATCCACTTGGCTCGGGAAGAAAACGGATTTCATTCCGCCGTGCCGTTTTGCAGCAGAGTTCTTGCAGTATATTATGCCAAGCTGGCATGGTGGATGGACAGTGAGTGGCCACCACTGGGCAGCGGAAGCGATAGAACGGGCAGCGGGATGTTCCTCAGTTTTCGGACCGACAGTGCGATGGCTGGCTAGGACTATGCAGAGGCTATATCGTTTCTTCGCCACCCTTCTTCTTAACAATACCTATCACCGGAGGAGCTGTTCCATCCGTACGAGCAAGCAGTTCATTCCTATCGACGACGGCGGGGGGGTTGAACAGGACGACACAAGTTTAGCAAACTCTCCAGGAACTGGCCAGTTCAGAAACAGGCCTGACTCGGAAGCGTAAGGACATGCGTGTGTTATTTTCGATTCGTCTTACGTGTTCGAATTCGTTCTGAAAAGGTCGACTAATTACAAGTGTGACCGAAAGTGACGCGTAGATAAAAACAATAAAAGAGTGCTCGCAAAAATAATAACAACAACAACAACGGCAACAGAGGTAAGCGGAGTAGTCCTTCGTTATCGTCGGCCACACTGAGTTTGAGATAAGCCAACGACGGACGTTTTTGGGTAAATAGTTTCGGTTTGCGATCGCTTTCGCACACGCGGGTAAAGTTTGAAAAAGTGAGTCATTATTGTTTTTCTTTTGTTCTCGCGACGCTCGTCCGCAAATGGCACGAACGAAGACGGGCCGAAGAAGAAGAACAAGAAGTTGAATGCTGCTGCTGCTGCTTGCTCTTGTTGACCGATAACTACTACAGCGGATGAAGATGAGAACGGCGGTAGTTGGAAGGGGAGATGTGTGTGTGGGTTCGTTTAAGCAACGGGAATGTGTGTGTGGGTGGGTTCAGTGTGTGTTGGCTGTGGGATGGAAGGAAGAGAGCGGTAAGTGGCTGTTACACACGGTTGAGGAAAATAAATTGACACCAGTCAGGATCCGCTGTGGAAGCTTTGGCGCGCAATACCTTGTTCGTTGAATCCTTATTTAGTTGGTGGACTTTGGCAAGATGAAGCTGGAGATGAGGATTCTTGTTCTCTAGTAGAATTATAAATTTCATGACAGCATCAATTGCTTCAGTATAGTTCATCATTTTAGAAAAGGTTTATCCCCTCAAATTAATTCAAAGAAGAAGAACATACACATTGGTTGTTAAATTTTCTTAAAATTAATGGAAACAAACAGGAGATTTAGTAGCATAAATATAACTGGGGAGCTGGAATTTCCGCACACATACAATACTAATAATTGACATTGATTAATCAACGCAGAGGCGGTAGGGTGAATTTAACAATTTGTTTTTTTCTAACAAGAACTTCAACTGTGTAGATTACAAAGCCAATTCAAAGTAAAACCCGAATTAAAAACTTCTGAAACTAAAGGCAACCTTGAGGGATTCTCTTTGTTTATGTTGTATTAACGTGACTTTCAGCCGCTTAGGTTGGTGCGAGTCGCCCAACTTTCTTCTGACCGCTGCACCCGTTGAGTTTCAAAGTCATGAACTGCTTTTGTTCATTCATCGGTAAATGTTCATTGTGACATTTCGTTTCTCATGATTTCATAATATGTTGCTTATGAACACATTTTTCTTGTGCTCAATAAGGTTTTTAAATTCATCATAAGACACAATGACATAATAACTTATAAACAACCCAAGCAACACAGCTTGATAGGAAAAATATGAATTTCATAGTTCTACGAGCTTCAGGAAACAGTTTTGCAAAAACATGAGCTATTAAGTAATAAAGGGTGTTCCGATCAGAATCAAAGTGAAATACTTTTGCTTTTTCAAGTTCAGTATTCAGTTCATACAGAATACCGGAGGAATATTCACCTTAGCTTCCTTTTTACCGCATTCGCCGCAGAACGCCAGTTTGCCGTGAACTGTTTCTCGCTCACAGTACCTTTTTGAGTCTTCTCAAGGTTCCGCTTGACGATGGCCCAATATTGTTCGATTAGGCGGAGCTCTGGCCTGTTGAGAGGGTTCTTATCGTTGGGCACCACTTGAACGTTGTTGGCAGCATATCACTCCATAGCTTTTTTCCGTAATGGAATGATGTCAAATCGTGAAAAAATAGAATGGAACAATTTTTCCGCTTCAGGAACTTCAGTAGCCGTTTTAGTAGGCACTCGCTCAGATAAATTTCGTGGCTGACGGTTCCGATCTCAATGTAAACGTTGCTCTTAAAGCCACAGGTATAGATGGCCTGCCACACCAGATATTTCTTCGCGAACTTTGACAGTTTAATGTGCTTGAAAATATCTGCCACCTTTGCCCGTCCGGTTGCCGTATAAAATTCCTGACCAGGAAGCTTTTTAAAGTCTGCCTTGACGTAAGTTCCATCGCCCTGTACCACGCAATCAAACTTCGTCAGCATCGTCGTGTACAACTTTCGCAATCGCGCTTTGGCCGACGTGTTTTGCTTATTGTCGCGATTCAGAGTCACCACTTTCTTGTTAGTAGAAAGTCCAGCTCGTGTTTTAGCTCTATCCACGGTTGAAGGCGCCACTCCCAGTTTCTTTGCGGCATCTCGGACGGAGAGGTTGGGGTTCCGCTCCGGCCTCCGGCGTTGGATTCCCCCTGATCCAGCTTTCCTGCCTATTGACAAACGTTCACCGAACACTTTTAATACGTTGGTAACAGTTGATTTAGCCACATTCAACAATTTCGCCTACTTTGCGTGATAGTAGTTAAGATTTTCGCCATGCACATGAACAATTTTGATGCGTTGCTTCTCTTCCTTCGACGACATTTTGATAACTGAAGTGCTAATCTCAAAATCAAATTAGAGGCATGATGCTACACGCACACATCTTCAAAATGAGGGGTGTGCACATTTTTTTAATGCACGATGAAAGGAACTCCGTCAAGTTTAAGTCAATCAAATTTTGATCGAAACACCCTTTAAATTTCGTTGCGAGATTTAAAAAAATAAATTAGGGAAGTAATTATGGGCTCATTTGGTAGCTATGGACAGAGAATGAAAAATTGCTGCAATGTCTGCGTACATCATGCTGAAAAGGTGGATAAAGCGAAAAACTCAAAAGGTCTGGACAAAATGGTGAATTGCTCGTCTTGAAGCCACGGGAATCGAGGCTAATCTGCTGAAGGAGTTAGGTTATGAAGATCCGGATTACTAGTTCAGCGAAATTCTTCAGAGCAGTTCAGGGGAGCTCTTCAGAGAAGTTAATGCAAGTTCGAGGACGTTCATTAGAAAAGTTCGGGGAAGTTTTTCAGAGAACTTTATGAAAGTTCTTCAGAGAAGTTCGAAATTTTTTTTACAAAAGTTCAGGGAAGTTCTTCACAAAACTTCAGATAATTCTTCAGAAAAGTTTGGGAAATTTCTTCAAAGAATTTCAGGAAAGTTCTTCCGAAGAGTTCCGTAAGATTTCTTTATAGGAACTACAAAGAAATTCTTCAGAATAACTTCAGGCAAGTTCTTCATAGATATTAAGGAAAGTGCTTTACAGAAGTTCAGGGAAGTTCTCCAGAGGAACTTCAGGGAGGTATTTCACAGGTTCCTTAGAGAAGTGCAGGGAAGTTTTACAGAGAACTATAGGAAAGTTCTTCAGAGAACTTCAGATAATTCTTCAGAGTAGTTTGGGAAATTTCTTTAGAGAATTTCAGGGAAGTACTTCCGAGGAGTTTCTTCAGAGTTCTTCAGAGGAACTTCAGGAAAGCTCTTCAGAGGAACTTCAGACTAGTTCTTCACTGAAATTCAGGAAAGCTCTGGGAAGGTCTTCAGAGGAACTTCTGGAAAGTGTTTCAGGTTCCTTAGAGAAGGTAAAAAAAATTTCAGAGAAGTACGAGAAATTTCTTCACAAGGGTTCAGGAAAGTCCTTCGGAGAACTTCAGATAATTCTTCAAAGAAGTTTGGTAAATTTCTTCAGAGAATTTCAGGGAAGTTCTTCCGAGAAGTTTCTTCAGATTTTTTCAGAGGAACTTCAGAAAGGTTCTTCACAGAAGTTCAGGGTAGCTCTTTAGAGGCACTTCAGGGAAGTGTTTCACAGGTTCATTAGAGAAGTTCAGGGAAGTATTTCAGAGAACTATAGGAAAGTTCTTCCGAGAAGTTCGAGAAATTTCTTCACAAGAGTTAAGAAAAGTTCTTCGGAGAACTTCAGATAAATTTGCAGAGAAATTTAGGAAATTTCTTCAGAGAATCTCAGGAAAATTCTTCCGAGGAGTTTGTTCAGAGTTCTTCAAAGGAACTACAGAGAAATTCTTCGGAGGAACTTCAGGCAAGTTCTTCACAGAAATTCAGGAAAGTTCTTCACAGAAGTTCAGGTAAATTCTGCAGTGGAACTTCAGGGAAGTGTTTCACAGGTTCATTAGAGAAATTCAGGGAAGTTTTTCAGAGAATTATACGAAAGTTCCTCAGGGAAGTTTGAAAAATTTCTTCACAAGAGTTCAGGGAAGTTCTTCAGAGAACTTCAGATAATTCTTCAGAGAAGTTTGGGAAATTTCTTCAGAGAATTTCAGGGAAGTTCTTCCAATGAGTTTCTTCAGAGTTCTTCAGAGGAAATTCAGGAAAGATCTTTACAGAAATTCAGGAAAGTTCTTCACAGAAGTTCAGGGAAGTTCTTCAGCGAAACTTCAGGGAAGTGTTTCACAAGTTCATAATTGAAGTTCTGGGAAATTTTTGTCAGAGAACTATGGGAAAGTTCTTCAGAGAAGTTTGAGAAATTTCTTCACATGAGTTCAGGGAAGTTTTTCAGAGAACTTCAGATAATTCTTCAGAGTAGTTTGGGAAATTTCTTGAAAGAATTTCAGGGAAGTTCTTCCGAGGTGTTTCTTCAGAGATTTTCAGAGAAACTACAGGGAAGTTCTTCAGAGCAACTTTGGGCAAGCTCGTCACAGTAATTAAGGAAAGTTCTTCAGAGAAGCTTCAAGAAAGCTCTTCTGAGAAGGTCAGGGAAGTTCTCCAGAGAATTTTAAGGAAGTTCTTTGGATAAGTTCAGGGAAATCGGTTAAATTCACTGCTTTGAGGTTTCAAATTGTTCGTTTGTACCAGTTCTTAGATTTGCAAAAATCTGATAAATGAAATTGAAATTGAAAAATTCGTATATTATTTAAAAAAGAAGAGACAGTCGATTTCACGATATTTTGAAGAAAAATGGCAATTTTCCAGTTGTGTAGGAGCGCCTACAAAGAGCGCCAGTGATTATTTAAATTATAACAAGTAGTTCAGCATCATTCTTATAGCTCTGATAGATGCCGAATACAAATTTACGTATGTCACGTTGGAGCAAAGGGAAGAATCATTGATGGTGGGATATTTTCCGATTGCTGTTAGGGAATATGCAGGATCTTTGGCTCTTGAGATGCCTGTTTCGGCTCCAATGATGGGCAAGTTGTATGGCTCATCTGACGCGACGACAATCAGCTGCTCTTGAGACATTCTGAAAATTATTTTCTCTATATAGGCCTTCTGTAACCCGTCCAAAAACTTTACGGGTTCTGTTTTACATTCACCTGAATCCTGGATAAGTAGCTATCATAGGTGGAAAATAGAACTGTTTTGAACTGCAGCTCAACTTGTCGAAGATAATCATAGTCATTCTCAGACTTCGAAAGGAAAAAACGGTGGCGTGCTTTTCTAAGGATGTTACGAAGCTGTCGTAATTCAGAGGTCCACCAAGGTTTATTAGAATTGTGACTGTAACGTTCGTCTTTTCCGAGTTACGCAGTTGGTAAGCGCCGCGTAAACCTTTTCGTATAACATTAATATTTTTTTATTCAGTGGTCCAGTTATACATTTCATACAGTTTAGCTTTAACAAGGGCTGAGTCTGCGTTAGAGATGTCCATGACATGCTTCTTAACTTCGGCTTCATTTTGATGTGGCGCAAATGAGGTGGAGAACCGTTAGCTAATCTAAATGGTGGAAGTTCGAATTCAGGGTTGATGTTGGTTCCACTGGTGACATTTCCATTGTTCGCGGTGACACCGCCCTATTGCCACTGTTCAGAATGTTTGAGTAACGTGTAAAAACAGCTGTTGTCGAGATGTTGATTCACGGCGTTACTTTCCTTGAGCTTTCTGAGCCATCTGAACGACTGGAGATATGCACACGTTTTTTAGATCCAACAACAAATTTGGCGGGAATATTTGCAATGGAACTGTTGATTTCGTCTAAGACTTCAAAAAAAGAAGTCTTTTCGCAGGACCTAGATCGGTTGATTGGATCGTCCACGGTATCATTCAAAGTGAGCTCGTCGATTCTTTGATGAAAGTTGGTTTGATCGCAAGGATTCGCTGACTTGGAATTCAGCTAAGATCCAAAGAGTGTCTTATTGACCTTGTGAAGGTTTTCGCCATAGTTTCCAAGTCAAGTGTCCATTGAATCGGTACGAGTAAGCAATTCACGTTAGGCTTCCATCGTCGTCTTCTCACGGTCGTAGACAGCTGGATCGAAATTCAAGCGACAAGATTCGCAGAAAACTCAGCTCAACTCTCGCCGTCCAAGCCGAGTAATGTGGTTAGGTCATCCCTGTGCAGGTGAAATGAAAACTCAAACCCCATGATCCATTACGAGCGACCGTTCTTCCAGCATTCACAGTGTTCGAACAAATTTTGCATAATTCCATGATAGGTATTTTCACAAAATTTTCGCAAGTGTTACAATGTGCCGCAATGTTACGGTTCAGAATATTATTTTTGAATTGCCTTATTTTTCAAATACGGATATACAACTTTGTAAGTTTGAAAGTTCTGCAAAATAACGAACAGCTTCACTTTTTTGCTGATAGGTGGCAATTCGCAATCGAAACGAGCGTGTGTTGAGGATTCGTACACAAAGCAAAGGTTCCCTACGAGACAACAATGTCCACAATGCTTCTAAACAATTTCTCGATACCGAGCACTGAACGGATAACATTGAATCGGGACTTAGACACTGTTTACGATTCAAATAAACCGACACGGATGATGTTTTTGACGTAGCTACGGTATAAAATTATCTCTAGTCTGTTCCTTTACGCAAACATTGATGGGCGAGTGGTTGAGACACTGGGCTCGTAATACCAACGTTCATATTTCGATTCCAGTCTTGTTTCACTTCACCTTTTTTGTTTTGACAGCCATATTATTTCATTGGACAAATAAATGGAAAAGTTGTTAATTTTTTATTAAAAACTAATAAAACAACATAATAATAATTTATAATTATTTTCCACAATAAGGATAATAAGATGGGGCTACGTTGTTCACATTTTCTTTTTGTCAAAATCCTAAAGCAGAAGTTAAGTTGGTAATACGATGGAGATGGTAAGTATCAAATTGTAAATTATCCTTTTTTGACGAAGACCTCGTCCTACGGCAAGGATAGGATGTCAAAATAAAATTTGCAAGTAGCGACTATCATGGAATATTGACCATGACCGAAGATGATCACCGAGGCCGCGATAAAAAAAATACATGGTTGATGAGAACCCTTATCTTCATTTGAATGCACTGTTTCACTTTTATACACTTACGCAATCTTAAAAAATCTTTCTAAGCTATTTTTTAACACTAGTTCTTACAAATTGCCAATTGCATACCATTGTGTAAAATTTACAAATGGCACGAAAGTTTGAAACACCGGACTCTAATTACTCACTCATTTCTTGTTTGTTTTATTTTTGAGAGTTTTGCTCTTATCAACTAGAGGTTTTCACGACTGCAATTTTATTTACACAAGTATTCGAAAGGTTACAAATAAGAGATGAATATATTAGGCGTACATATAGATCAATCGGCGTTGGAAAATTTGAAAGAATGTTGCGCTCCGGCATTAACGTTTGCATTAAAAAATGGACTTTTTTTCGGATGGTGATAAAAAAAGCTTAAATTAAGATAAATTTCCGATGTAAGGTAATTGTTTAAGCTTACTTGCAAAAAAATCCACGCCCTTGCGAGCGGCCTTTCAGCAGTTAACCGGAACATTTGCCATGGCGGACGAAAACATGCGTTTAGGCATTTTTTTGGGTCCTTATTCGTTTTATTTATCAAGACCTCCTCAGTTTTCGCGACAAAATTGTTGGAGTAGATCTTCCGCTTCAGGTTGGCCCAGAAATTCTCGATGGAACCGACTTGGATACCACATCGATATTCAGCCGCTCTATATCTCCTCCAACGATCGCTTCGATTAGTGGGCCAGATAAAACCGTAAATTAAAAAGTTAAAAACCACAACAATTTCAATATCATCATGAAAAATACCCTCAAAGTCACCTAGTTTTAGTCACGAAAAGAACAGGAATGGCTTGGAGGGGTTACATTTTTTTGTTAGGGTTTACTGGCGGGACTCTGAATAGAGTAGAAACATCTACGCCAGGCCTTTGATGATATCGTTGCGTAGATCCTTTCGAATCATTTTGCCAGCCGTACACGGAGCATGTCGTCCAAGAAGACGCTGTTGCAAATGATTCGGAAGGAGCCACGTTTGAAAATTTTGAGTCCGTTCGTCTTTTTCGTCAATTGTCTTTTTGTTATTTCGTTAGTCAGTGTTACGTTTACAAGTTTAATACGGAGTCTTTTCTTGTTTAGATCGTGATTTGTGGCATTTATGTGCTATGAAAGTTTTCCGAAGAAGCGATTCTTAAGCTGTTCTTGTTACTTGTGCGTTAGAATGATAACTCCTTTTGAAGTATTTCACCAGCCGTGCAAGGATCATGTCGTCCATAGAGACGCTGTTGACACTGCCTCAAAAGGTGTTACATTTTGAAGTTTGCTTCCCTTTTCTTTCAGTCATGTTCATGTCCACTGTTTAGTATGGTGTCGTTCCGTCTTTTTGTTATTTAGTTTGTCAGTTTGTTTTCTTCAGTCTTTTGTAGTTAAAAATGTCATTTATGTGCTGTGACAGTCTGTTTGAGCAGTTTTCTCCAATCAAAAATCGTCGAGATATTTGAATTCTACCAGTTTTAGTCATGCCTGATGTCTCAGTAGTCTCAACAGTATAATTTTAATGGTTTACTGATGGGACTCATAAGAGAGAAGTTTTCTTTAAAAGAAATGTTTTATGCTATAAATATGAGAGGGCATTTTGTAACTTCTGCAGTTGTTAGAGGGTTAATAGATGTCTAGTTCTTATGTGCTCTGAAATTCATCGATTTATACCTCGTCTAACTTCTTTTGGATGCCCTATCACTTTGTCCGCCTTAGTCCGTTTTTGTCTTCTGCGTTATTCAGTTAAATTCTATAGTTCTGTTGTAGAATCGTTTACGTTTACTTGTCTGTTCATTGCCTTCTTTTTATTTGTCTAATACTAATCTCTAAGTCGTTTAATCGCTTCAAAGTCTGACAGCAAGTGCAACCTAACAATCTTGGTCAGCTATTAGATTCACTTTTCGGTGGCAAGGTAAAGCTTCATCACGCCTAGTCCCTATCTATTATTGAAAAATTATCGAGAAAGAAGCCGTTATAAGATTGTTTGTAGTTTTAAAACTTCTACTCAGTGAATCCAACAGTCGGTTTCCTACAAATGTCATTAATCTTGAACACATTGTGTACCAATATATACCTGTCTAGCTAGATTTATAATTAAGCGTGGCTTCGGCTCATCATGTCAGGGAACGCTAAAAAAGGTGTTGCAGCCAAGAAGAAATCCCACATCATTATTACTGAGGAAAGAACCCCACTAGACTGCACCAGCATTCAAGGCTCCCAGACAGGATGTCCGTTGGATCACATCTGTAAAATCAGTGCATCAATGCCAGATATGTGACGCGGCATTAAATCAAAATATTCAAGATGTGATACTACCACGTCAGGATATGTCTTTGGTTACCATCTCAATGCTGATGGCGTAGGCCCTTCCATCGCGTCCAGATCACATATCTGAGGGGAGGGAGGAATGGCTTGGAGGGGTTACATGTATCTAAAATTTAGGCTTACCATTCCTCTTGATTTTAGTGAAAGTTTCAGCTGGAACAGTTAAGGCATCATTGAGCGTTTTTAAAATAAAAAGTCCGTCCTGCACCTCTAAGGGTCTATATCTTACTAGTCCTGATAAAGCTGAAAATCAGAGTAGATCAGTTTAATCAACAAAGATAAAATTTAAATCAAAAGATATTTAATTTGCTCTTTTTAGGATCAATAGCCTATTCTATAAGTCGAAGAAAGCAGTTTGTGTGATCGAAAAGCCCGGTTTGATGATGTCTAAAGTAAATGTAGTATCTCATCATAATACCACTAAACAAAAATATTTAAACACAATTATAAAGGTTAATAGGATGTTATGTTAGCCTAGCTCCTGCATTCGTCCTAATGTATCAATATGTCATTAATTGTCGTAATCCTTGCGTGAACAACATTTACTACAACGCCAACAACATAAATCGAAACAACACGTTGGAAAGACCAATCAATGATGATTCCAACAGCACCAACTACAACAAATCTAGTTATCTCAAATTCAGAAACCAGAACAGTTTTAATATGCTTCCGACTGATCGAAATCTTCTCGCATCAGCAAGAGATGGTAGCCGTCAACGCAAACCTCCAAGCCGAAAAAATCTCTAGTGAAAAACATCAAGAATTTGAAGCCGTGTGGGTAAAAGTAACGATAAATGACGAACTTCATCTTTTTGTATCTGTTTACTTTCCTCCCCATGGGGCTAAAAAGCTTCATATGACAAATGTTCAAACATCTTGGAATCTAGATTTCAAGTTTTGGAGCATCAAACCAAGGTTTACATTTATGGAGATTTTAACCAGAAATCAGTTGATTTTATTCATGATAACGAATCTTTACTCCTTCCAATTGTAGGTGAAAACGAAACCTTACAACTTATTTTTAATAAAATCAGCCACCTAGGACTTCAATCAAATAATCATGTTCGGAACCAGCTTGTCTGCTATTAAGATTTTGTTTTTACTAATTGTACTGAAGATTTTAGTATTGATGAAGCATTAGACCCACTATGGAAGAATGAAAAATTTAATACTGCTATCAAATACTCATTATTCTCAGATTCTCATACGCAACATCCAGAGGATACTGAGTACGAACTTGTTAACGATTTTAAAAACATAAACTAAACTGAAATTAACAGCAAACTAACAAATATAGATTGGCAGAACCATTTACAAAATGAAAAAGACATGAACAAGGCCGTTGACATATTTTGTAACATTCTGTATGCAACTATTCACGATTACGTTCAAAAAGAAGAGAATACTAATAAGCCATAAACAACCGATATGGTATACACGTGAAATAAAAAATCTCAAAAACAGGAAACAAAAAGGTCACAAAGCATACAAAAAAATCAAAAGTTAACCAAATTTAGATAAATACATAGATATTTGTAGAACACTTGGTGCAAAAATATCATCAGCATTTGAAAGGTACAATACAACAGAAGCAAATAATCTAAAATCCAATCCAAAGGCGTTCTTTAACTTCACGAAGGAAACAATGAAAACGCGTAACTTTCCATCACGCATGCAGTCTGAAGAGTTTAGTGGTTCTGATAGCGGAAATATTCGTAATCAGTTTGCACGCTTTTTCCAAAATATCTATAAGACATCCAACGATATTCTTGACCTTAACTCTTTTTCCTATCTACCTGAACATCATAATGACGTATCAGTTGAAAACATCACTGTTCAAGAGATTTTAATGGCACTTAAAGGTCTTGATGCTAGAAAAGGACCTGGTCCTGACGGAATACCTCCAGTACTATTGAAAGAACTAGCAACTTCTTTTGTAGAACCCCTGTTTTGGCTCTTTAATCTATCACTTCAATCAGGAGACTTTCCACTATTCTGGAAAATACCAGTATTTAAATCTGGCAAACGATTAGACATTAAAAATTATAGAGGAATCGCAATAATTTCAAGTATTCCTAAAACGTTTGAAGTGATTGTAAATAAAAAAATTATTCAACCACGTAAAAAATCGGATTTCAAATAATCAACATGTTTTTTTTAAAGCGAGATCAACGTCTACTAATCTATTGAAATTTGTAGAATTTTCTTTAGGTGCAATGGATAGAGGAAATTTTGTGGAAGCTTTGTATACTGACTTCAGCAAAGCGTTTGACAGAGTTAACATTCCATTGATACTTTTCAAACCTAGGCGAGTGGGTTTAACCAGGACACTATTAAAATGGATCGCATCTTATCGGACAGATAGAACACAGGAGGTACGTTTCAAAGGAAAGATCTCTAGAGCAGTTAATGTCACCTCAGGAGTTCCACAGGGATCTCATTTAGGTCCTCTTTTGTTTATTCTTTTTGTTGATGATGTTAATTTTGTGTGAAATCATCTTAACGTTATTATCTATGCTGATGATATGAAACTGTATATGGGAACCTGTAGTAGGTTAGATTTGCAACACTTTTAGAGCGAAATTGATGTCTTCTACGGATGGTATGTTAAGAGTTTGCTTGATATTATTATTAAAAAGTGTAACATCATATCATATTCAAGAAAACTTACTCAAAATGATTTCACGTGTACTCTAGGAAATCAGTTAATTGAAAGATGCAACAAAATAAGAGATTCTAAATTGACCTTTGAAGATCATTTTAATGCAACAATTGTCAAAGCAAATAGTATGTTAGGATTCATCAGAAGGTTCAGTTATTATTTTAAGGATCCATGTACTACCAAAACATTTTATGTAACGTTCGTAAGATCCATTCTCGAATATTGCTGTTGTTTGGGCTCCATACCAAGAAATATACATTAGTCATACAGAATCTGTAGAGAATTTTTTTTTGTTATTTGCTCTTAGAAAACAAGGCTGGAACTCATTTCCTATTCGCTGGTATGAGTCTCGTTGCATGTTAATTGATATTGAATCACTAAAAAGACGAGAAAATGCTATGATCTGTTTTGTTAATAATGTTATCTCGCAGCGTATAAATTCGGCAAACCTAAATATAAATGAATAAATGTAAATGTATATGTAGCCTACAATGATGATTGACGAAATAAATAAATAAAAAAATAAATAAATTCATCAATAATCATCACAATCATGTTGGTACCAGGATGACCGAGTTATTTTGAAGCTATTTTGACATTCGTAATGAATTTGTAGTTGTTCACTTTTGCGTAATTTTCGATTTCCTGAACTTTTTAGACATCATGACTTCACTGGTTAAGCTGAACACAATTTGGCTAAATTGAACCTCAAACCAAAGTAATGCAGCCAGGATGTATAGAAAATAGTCACATATTATGAACTAACTGATCATGTAACTAAAATAACAATAATTGTACAAGCAACCGTAGACCCAATGTTAGAGACAGTTTTTTTTCCATGGCCTGTTTTATCATAAAAATGTCTTTCAATTTTCTATTTTCCAAATCGCTTATCCAAAAAACAAACCTTGAGAACAAAATCTGTGTTAAAAGAATTATCATGTTTTCACTATCAAATGGACGGTGAATCATATGTGAAAATCACTGAGGTGTTTCGAAGCAGTTTGATTTTATTTTGATTTTTAAAATTTTGTGTTAGCTGGAACAGCTGGCAATGCCTAAGACTGCGTTAAATAATAAATGCATTGAATGGGACGAAGTTGCATCCATAATTAGACTCAATTTAGTACTACTAGACCGATATTACAGCCATGTCCCTCGAAAGTTTCTGAATTTATAATATGACTTGTGTATCTTTTTGGGATATAAACTAGCAAATTGCTTATTGGACTTATCTAAACAAGTGCACAACTTGGTAGATATCACTTCTAGCTCAAATACTTTATGGGTAGTAACAAAAAAAGGTAATCGATCGTTGCATATTAGGCTGTGTCAAGGGACATATACCCGAGCAGGAGACAACAACATATGAATACCTTATTTTGATCTTGATAACTGGCGTTAGTATTAAAGAACTCAGATTAAGAGGTAAAATACCTAAGAAAAATAACTATGAATTGCAAGCAAAATATCTCTCGAATACCAAAACTTGTTGTTTTGGATACCTGGGTTATCACGTTATTCGATCCTGCTCGGGTACCCTACTGCGTATAATCACATTCCAGTCCTTTATGGAATAGTAGTTGAAGAATCAAATAGATCTCAAATGACAGAAACGTCAGATGTGTGCACGACGCTGAGGAAATACTCATGAAAAAAGAGGACTCTGCCTAGCTTGCCGAGAATATGTAAATTGAGTTGCTTTGAGAAATAGTCTCAATACTCTCAGAAAATCGATGTAATAATTATGAAGCTTCGCTCCTCTTAAGACTTCCCAGAAAATATTCATCCTCAATAGATCTTTGAAATCTTCTGAAATTGGTTGAAAACGATTCTTTATGACACATTCGACACATGTTGGATATGTTTCTCAGTCGAGAATGGCAAATATTTGGATCCCTAATTGCACTATTTCTAGATCGATGAAAAGCTGTTTTTGAGCGAGAATGTTCTGATTCTCAAGTGGAATGTAACATTTTCAACTGTTTCTTGTTCAAGATGATCATTTTGACCCATTCATGAATAGTTAATTACAAGTTTTTGGCCGGTAGTGTAGTGCTAAGCGTGACTGCGACGTCGGTTGGATTTTTCTAAGGCGAAAAAATCGCTGGCCACGTCTTCCATCGGAAGGGAAGTAAAGCCGTTGATCCCGGTTCATGTGTTGATGAGTGCGATTTGTAGGGTCCAGGTGATGGAGTCATCTTTCTGGCGACAATGGCTGTCACTAAGAAAATGTGTTTATCGAATGCTGTGGAAATAAAAAAAATGCCCATCTCTGATGGAAATTCCGATAAACGATATTGAATTTTGAAAATATATTTATTGTTTAGATCGAAACTTTAAGAGCATCAAACATTTGAGCATGTTATATAAGTAACAACAACAAGAAGAAGATAAACATGTGTAATAAAAATGGTAATTTAAAAAATAAATGATGATTTGTTGCATATAAATCGGTCTGGAAAATAAATTTAGAGTTGAAAAACAACAAATCAAACGAAATATGATTACTAACTGCATACTTCACTAAGTTTTTCGACGCTTCTTTTGAGTCTTAGAATTCGGAGGAATGAGTTGCTTGCTTTTCTTTGATGAAGCAACATTCTTCCTTTTCGTAGCAACCTTCTTTCTTTCGTCAGCTGCTGCAGCTTCAAGACATTTCAGTTGCTTTCTTGTAGCTTTTGAATTTTCCGTTTCTGCAAGCAACTTGGCTCTTACTTCGTTCAGCTTCATGTTGCGTTCTTGCTTGGCCTCTTCATCTTTTTTATGTTCTTGAGCAATTTTCTGATCTTCCAAGTCTCGGTTTTCAATCTCGCTAATAATCTGCAACTCTGACATGACACCATAGGACACTTTCAGACCTTTTCTTTGCCGAAGTTTTTTCTGAGTTGTTGTAGCAGGTGTCTGTAGGACATCAGATCGTGTTCGAAGTAAGGTAGAGGGTACTGCGGGAATGAAAACCAATGGTTCAATTAAATTAAGCTGCTGTTCCATAATTAGAACATTGAGCAGCTTTGAAGGTTCGATTTCCTTCAAATGTGTCCTAAGGTCATTAACAGCATCGCGATCATGTGCTACAAGCTGCTTAGTTTCATTATCATAAAGGGCGATACGGTCAAAATTTGGTCAATATCATCTTGACGTATTTCTTTCAATTTTGCATTTAAAAAACCTGAACACCCCTCATTTTGAAGGTGCGTGTGTGTAGAATGTTGCTCCTATTTTGATTTTGGAATTCACTCTTCAGTTGTCAAAATGCCGTCCAAGCAAGAAGAGCAGCGTATCAAAATTTTGCTCGCGCATCGCGAAAATCCGAGCTACTCGCACGCAAAGTTGGCAAAATCGCTAAAAGTTGCCAAATCAACCGATACAAATGTAATTAAAGTGTTTGGTGAACGTTTGTTGACAGCCAGGAAGTCTGGATCGGGGGGAAATCGAAAACCGGAAGCCGCTGAGACGACAAAGAGAGTTGCCGGTAGTTTCAAGCGAAACCCTAACCTATCTCTCCGAGATGCCGCAAATAAGCTGGGTGTATCGTCTACAACCGTGCATCGAGCCAAAAAACGAGCCGGACTATCGACTTACAAGAAGGTAGTGACTCCAAATCGCGATGATAAACAAAATACGACGGCCAAAGCGCGATCCCGGAGGCTGTACACGACGATGCTGACGAAGTTTGACTGCGTGGTAATGGACGACGAAACCTACGTCAAAGCCGACTACAAGCAGCTTCCGGGACAGGAGTTTTATACGGCAAAAGGAAGGGAAAGGTAGCAGATATTTTCAAGCACACGAAACTGTCAAAGTTCGCAAAGAAATATCTGGTTTGGCAAGCCATCTGTACCTGTGGCTTGAAAAGCAGCATTTTCATAGCTTCCGGGACTGTCAACCAAGAAATTTACGTGAAAGAGTGTTTGAATAAACGTCTGCTGCCTTTCCTGAAGAAACACGGTTGTTCCGTACTGTTTTGGCCGGATTTGGCATCTTGCCATTACGGTAAAAAGGCCATGGAGTGGTACGCCGCCAACAACGTGCAGGTGGTTCCCAAGGACAAGAACCCTCCCAACACGCCTAGAGCTCCGCCCAATTGAGAAATACTGGGCTATTGTCAAGCGGAACCTAAAGAAGACCAAAAAACTGCTAAGGACGAGCAGCAGTTCAAGGCAAACTGGCTTTCTGCGGCGAAGAAGGTGGACAAGGTGGCTGTACAAAATCTGATGGCAGGGGTCAAGCGTAAGGCCCGGCAATTCGGATTTGGAAAAGCGGAAGCCTAACTGAATATTTTTCCTGAATTTTATACTAATTGAACTTGAAAAAGAAATTTAATTTGATTTTTTAAATAAACGATTTCACCGATTTACACGCGTTTTCCCTTGACCAAATTTTGACCGTATCACCCTTTAAGATGGAGATGTTACCTCGGCCCTATGATTAACCTCGTAGACGCTGGTATCCATTTATTCATCAACTGTGTCGTTTCTGACTATTGGTGCAATAGTGTCGCTGTTATTATTGGGGTAATCTTGCAATACATTATTTATGAACATTGGAACAGATATATTGTTAATATCGTTGTAGTAGTTTATTGCACTTTCGTCAAGGGTGCCCAAGCTGTTTTCGGTAGGGTCGAGCTGTTTTTTCAATTTGTGAATTCCTTGAGTTTAAAAGCAAACGATCCGTTTTCAAATTATCGAAGTTGAATGGCTGTAATCCGGTTGATCTCCAACCGTTGATGATTGTTTCCTTGTTAATGACCTCATAGTTGGTTTGTTTCAAAACCTTAACAAATTCAATTTCATTGAACGTTTTAACCGGGTTATTTGTTTTCCATTTTTGAAAATTTTCCGTATATTTAGCTTTTAACGGACCAAAAATTGCCACATCGAGCACTCGTAGAATTTGCGTCGAATTTGGGTAGAGAACTGTTAAAATTACATCGTTTTCGAAGCACCATCTGTATAACTTAACAGAATGATGTCCCGAATACCCATAAACCACCAGTACAATTGGGCGTTCAATATTCATTTCAACCCATCGTGGATTTAAGTGTTGCGTAACAAAATGAAAGAAGGCATCCCCTTCATCCATCCTGATGCCGTTTGATTGAATCCAAAGTTGGCTCCTATGGACCCAGAAGTACGAGATCGTTAAAAGTATCCTTGAATGTTATAAGTGGTGGAATAGAATTTCCATCAGCAGCAACGGCATATGTGCAAGGAATATTTTCCTTGGGTTTACCGCGTTCAACATTATAAGCCACTTTTGCTCCTTTTTTAGCGTACACCTTTAGCAAATCATTAGTAGAGATAGTTTTAAATGTAAGAAAATTGAATCAACACTTATTATTTACATAGACCATTCTGTTCCAAAGGGGCTACTTTATCGGTGTTTTGATGTCTTGCTTACCTTTTTCGGAACAGGGTTCATGACGAAATTAAATTCGTCTACGTTCCACCAAGATGACGGACGATTCAATACTTCAAGGTTTCCCGAATTTTCAAATTGACTATACAAAAAGTCAAAATATTCCTTCAGCCGATCATGCGTTAGTAGAGCAGACGATTTGCCCAGTGCCTCCGGTTTCCGTTTAGAGATATTGGGATGCCGGTTCATAAAGCTATTGCAAAAATGAAAGCACGAATTTTTTGTACAATTAATGTTATTCCTCTGACAAGGGTAACATTATGCCATGTATAAAATCTGGATGCCCCTCACTTGAAATGACTATAACAGTAACATAAGTCGTAATATAAAATTAAATATATTCACTGACATTCAAGCATGCTTTATTTT
Organism: Aedes japonicus; assembly: GCA_034211315.2. Classification (NCBI taxonomy): domain Eukaryota; kingdom Metazoa; phylum Arthropoda; class Insecta; order Diptera; family Culicidae; genus Aedes; species Aedes japonicus. The sequence goes on along the minus strand of JASCZW010006113.1, from coordinate 86,977 downwards.
TAGGAGCACGTGAAATTAAAAATTTAGTGAAAAGAAATAAAATTGCACTGACTAAATATTTTGTTTAAAAAATGATAAAACTTCATGATAAAATAAAGCTTATCATAAAATAAGCCACGCATGTAGTTTGTAACGCTTACCCGTTTATCCAACCGGATGTTGGAGTTCCTCCACGCAATTTGTTTCCGTCCAGAGAAGCAAGATCTCTTTGCAGCATCCAGAATTTCCATAGTCGTTTTTGGACAGCCAGAAGCAGCACAAAGTAGAACCCAAGCAGCCAGTTGTTTCTCCAGATCAGCACTTAAGGTCGTTGCATTGCCGTACCTCTTGCAATTTTTCCTTTTAACTTCAACAACAGGGTCGATTTGGGTATATTGTACAATTTACTAGCACTATTGGCTGTTAACAACTTGTTCTTCACAGCCGATAAAGCCTTCAAAGGCTTTCCTCTGAATATTGCCTTTTCTTGGACATTTTTCCACTGAACAACACTTAAATCGGAAATACTTTACTTCTGCTGCGCGCAAAGGAAACCATAAACAAATAGCAGCGCGCCAAGCGGTCAACAAAGGAACCCACTGGACAAACCACGATCAGCGCACTGGACAAACCATCATCAAAATTGAGTTCATCGAATTGCATTATTACATAAACTAAATCAAGAATTCTGATATAAAATGTATGCAGGCATGATGTTTACAATATTTCAAAGTGTTATAAAGCATAAAAGATCTAAATACATGCCAAGTAGTCCTGTGGTGATCGATTAAATGTTAGCTTTATCGAGGGGTGCAATGACACTGATAAGTACAGTTTTTGTACAACTTTTAAACAAGCAAATTCGCTAATGTTCCTTATAAAACGACTGCAAATCATCAACAATATTACTTTTTTTGTATACTAGGAAACATTTGAATACTTTATTAGAAACCAATGTGCCTAATTAATTCAGTTAAAAAAGTGGACAAACCACCATCATATTTTCGACTGGACCCTACTAGGTAAAATCTTTAAAGAAAGTATTCAGCGCTGAGTGAAATATTATTCTCGTGTAGAAAATTTGTCAATAGTAAATGCATGAAGGCTGACACTAAAATTATAAACATTCCACCCTTAGCAAGAAAATCATTCGCAAGTATAGATAAACCAGCCGAAATTACTCTTATCTAGTGATTATCAGATGATTCATTGAACCTTTTTCTCCATTTAAAACAACCTTCTATTTTATTTCCAAGCAAAACCCCTTACAATCGTCACATTTCGATCCATCTAGTGATAAACGAAGGCGGAGGAAAATGTTAACCAATATCAATCAGTTTCGTTAATATGGTGGACTGATTCATGCGAGGCATTTCAAAAACAAATTCGTCACTTGTCGGCAACCGACAACGAGAGGTAGCAAATGTTAGTTACTTTTTTTTTCCCTGTTACTTCAATGCTACATACGCTCACTTGTTGCTCTCGGTAACATTCTACCTGAACCCGAAGAGTCACCATCATCCTCGGAGCATGCCGCCTACAACAAGTTTTATCGGGAAAACTCTCCCATCGTACCTGCCGCTACCTCCCGTGCCTTCTTCTTTCGACCGAGCTTCGGCGGAAATGATGACGACGACGACGACGGTGGTGGTCAAACATGCAGTTTCGTTCGTACAGCACAGCAGCCAGCCACCCGCCGCCGATGTGTGTGCGAAATGTTGTTATTGTTGATGGATTGGTTGGGGGTGTGGGTAATGAGCGAGCGAGTTTCGTGTGGTGTGCGAGCGACGAAGTAGTGGGAGAGTAGTTTTTAAATCGCTGCCTGCTGGCTGCTGACCAGCACTCGGTTTGAGTGAGAGAAGGAGAGTGTTCCACTTATGTACTAGGAAAGGTGTATGCGAGCGCGAGAGTTTGCTGTATGTATTTACAGACAGCGTGAGAATGAGAGAGCGTGCATAGGGACACTAGTGGAGGAAGACGGTGGCGAAAAAAAACTTTAGGGGTGCATAGTGTGCGTGCGAGTGCGAGCGCGCGCGGCGCTGCCGCCGGTAGCATCGCACACCGCGATATCGCGTCCGTCTTCTTCGCATATGTCGGTGCTGCTGCTGGTGGTGGTGATGATGATGAGAGAGCGAAACCGCCGAAAGGACTCTCGCTCGCACTAGACACAGGCAGGCAGGCAGGCAGTCAGTGGACGGCGATTTTCGGTGCAATCGTTTTTGGCGAACGGTGTGTGACAGCGAGCAGGCAGCCAGCAGAGCGAAAGGAGCGCGCACGAGAGCAAGACATATTTCTACACGCGGCGGACGGACGGACGCGAGTGCTCACGAACTGGTGCGGTGTGTGTGAGTGAGTGTTAGGAGAAAAGTGCAAAACGCATCGCCTCTTTTTTTGCTTTGCTAGTGCGTTCGCATCTCGCCGTAATTTTCGTACGCTTATTTAAATTTCCAACTTAGTTGTGTTCGAGAAACGTGACGTGAAGGATGCTTGGTCAGCGAGTTCGACAGCTGCAAGCACTTTTGATTCCATGCTAGTGAGTAGTACAAGTGCCAAGGAAGGAAGAAAGGGAGAATAGCCAATCAGAAGAAGAAAATAGCGACCGCAATCAGCGCGAACAGTGGACAACAAAAGAAGAACGGAAACAATTAGCCCCGATGATTGTTTGGTGTGCGAGTCGTGAGGTTTTCTGCGGATTTAGTCGAGTCCTTTTGTTCTCGCTGTGAGAGATTTCGCGAAACGTGCCGCTGATCGTAAGTGGGTGAAGATCAACCAAGTTTCTGGATATTCAAGAACCCAAAAGTGTGTTAGTTGATTGAACGGATTGGAAGGATACGCGTGAAGCAAGTGCTAAGATTCTGACTGCTCTCAAGTGACCAGTATCATCTGCCTAACGAAAAGAAGAAGAAGCAGAAAAAACGGAACGTGAAATTTAAAAGTCTCCGGAGGATTATCCTTTCAACATCGCCAAAATAGCATACACACACTCACTGCAGTAACCAACCAGTACACACCAGTCAGTGGCGAAAGGCATTAGTGAAGTTAAGTTCGGTGGGGCAGCAGCAAACAAACAAGAAGATTTTTCTCGGCGCCCCAAATCAACGTCGTAGCCGTTGTCGTCGCCGCGGTGCTACGGGACTACGTCTTAGTCGGACGACGTCGTCCTTTACAGTTTTTTTTTCTGTCGGTTCACGCTAGGACGTGAGGATTCAGCGAAAAAATTCGCCGCAATATCATCCGAGGTAGCATACAGAGAAAGGCCAGAGGCGAGCATTAACCCAAAGCAGTTCAGTCAGTGTGGAGGAAGCGAAAAAAAATTAGTGAAGAGTTTCCCGGCTTCGTCCTGCCTACCGCCACGACCCCTTAAGTGAAACGACTGCCACGGGAAAGAAGCGAAAAATAACACAAGTATTTTTTTATTTTGGTTAGTGAGTGAGCCAAGCCGGTCGGTCCACCCGGTGTATATCCGCGGAAAGAAGCGCGAACCCTCGAATCAAGGAGCGACACAGAAGTGAAGTAAACGCGAGAACGAAAAAAAAGTATATTACGGAAGGAGCCTTGCTGGGGTTTTTTCCCCATTGCTGTCCTGTGTGTGTACACCTTAAGTAAATTGGTGCTCAGCTCAGTCAGTGTCCCTACCCCCCCTTGCCGCCACAACAGTCAGTCGGTACAGTGTTGTTATCGTCGCGTGTGTTTCCGCAGCCTTCTTCTGCCAACGGGAGTCCGAGAGTGGATCCCTGCGTGCAGATCAGCCGACAGCCCTAACCGTGGACCAGCAGCGGAATCCTTCATATCATCCTCATCCAGTGGCACCATCCCCATCCCTGCCACCGTCTTACTCGCCGGGAGGACCTCCCCTGCCACCACCACCATCATCACACCGTCCGAGTGGGCTTCCTCCGAGGCTTCATCAACAAGCAGCCCTGCAGCAGCCACAGCAACAACAGCACCAGCAACGTGCCGGCTGGGATTGTAATTTATGTAAGTGGAAGTTACCTATCTCCAGCCGTAGTTCGTTTTCTTTTCGTGGGCCGTGCATTTTTTTGTTTTTGTTTGTTTGTTTGTGAGGATTTTCCGGTGTTTTTTTGGGGGCGGTTGTCGTAAGTGGCGATTTCGTTGTTGCGGGGCTTCCTTGGAAAAAAAATGTGGAAAAGTGCGTCTTGGAGTTATTTTGGACTTGCTGGATTCTTTGTTGGAGATTGCGGACAATGTTAGACAAGTTCGAGAATATTTCCATTAATTTGTGATACTAAAATTGTGTCTGCAATCCTGATAAAATCAGGTTTTCAAAAGCAAGTGTAAAATTTTAAATTTGGAATTCTGGATCTATTTTTCGATTCTTAAAACTGTTGCAAAAGTTGCAAAATTTGATTGTTCAAGATCTCAACTATTTCCATTGCCCCTGTTTGGAAGGCTCAATCTCTCTAAGAGCTTTACGGAACCGTAAAGCTGATAAATATTTTGAGTGAGATTCAGTAAAATTGAGATAAATGTTATGATTATGAATCATTTCTTTTTTGTTCTTCTGCTAACTATTTTTATTACATATCTCGAAATTTAAAGTCTTAAATAGTGGAAACTATACGTGCTCAATGATTGTAGTAGTTTTCCTTCTTTTTTCCTCGTTTGAAGCACTCATTTCAAGTATTTTATTTTCATTTTTTCTCAACCGTTTGTCCGTTTCTTTGCTCTTTTAAAACACTAAAATTGACACTTCACAACATCAGCTGTACTTAAGGTGAAACTGGTGGTAGTCATTTTTCCATATGATTTATAGGTTATGTTAGTTATCACTTCACAATCAACGCAGAAATTGCTAACCAATGGATGCTCCAGTGGAGAAAACAATTCTTGAAAATTTCTCGCCGAAAGTCCTAATAGTACTCGAGGTTTGTGCTCAGAAAACTTCGAAGTGATAGAAACTTGATCCCGTATGTAAGTTTTCTGAGCACAAACCTCGAGTACTATTAGGACTTTCGGCGAGAAATTTTCAAGAATTGTTTTCTCCACTGGAGCATCCATTGGTTAGCAATTTCTGCGTTGATTGTGAAGTGATAACTAACATAACCTATAAATCATATGGAAAAATGACTACCACCAGTAATATTAAAAATTACAAATTCATCCATGAGCTGACTAAACCGGATTGCAAAGCTGTGTGAGTTTTGTCAAATTTTGCTCTCTTAAAGACATAGTCAGTGATGGCTTCAGCTTGACTTGGTGTTGACTAATTGAGAATCTCTGTGAAATTCAGTAACAACTCTTAAAAATTACCCAGTTAAGGTGACCTTTTCAGCGGGGCGAAATTTTAAGTCTTAAAATTATTTTTTAGGGAAAGTCTAGAAAAAATTTAAATTCCACGCACGACAGTTTCTAGCTATGATCAATACATTCCATTGGGTGCAAAGAGATTCTCGAAATAGTTGGCCAAGTTCGAGTCTTACCAATTTTGGTGAAGGGACTCTTCAGACCACAAATTGAAGTTCATTCTATTTTCCTAAACTGAATGTTGATTGCAACAAAAAAAATCGTCCTTTCGGGAGTACATTCATGAACTGGCCACTTCTACCGATGTTGCGGATCTTTTGGAGAGCCACTTGCTTCCCAGCATGGTTCTAAATGTTGATCAAACTAAAATTAGCTTTTGCTTTTAATATTTGATGCACGAAGATTTTGAAAGCAATTCACAAAGTAAGCTAAGCTTATCGTGGCTATGGTTCTTGGGTGGAAGGAAACCCCTAAAGTTCTGGCACCAAATTTGATAAGACTCGAAGTTTACAAAATATTACGAGAATCTCATTGCACCAAATGATCACCAAATTATTGATCCACGCTAGAGACTGTGGTATGTGAAATTTAATTTTTCCCAGATTTCTCCAAACAAATAATTTAAAGACTTATGGATTCACCTCACTGACACGGTAACCTTATTAAGGACTGTTCATTAAAGAAACTGGACACCTTCATTTCTCAAAGGATAATATTTATATTGGAACATATTCATAAGTTGGCTTTATGTAAATGAAAATCAAAATTGCTTCTCATTTCTAAAGAACGCCTGAACTCTCCTCTTGCTACCACTCGTCCAGATTTTGTATCGTCAAAAGTGGAGTCAAAATTGGAGAATTTCGTCAACAGTGGAGTCACTCAAATTTAAATAAATGTAACTGAGATTGACACTGACATCGACTCATATAAGATGGATAGTTTTGATTTGTCGACTTGTCGATTCCAGTTACATTTACTCAAATTTAGGTGAAACCACTCTTGACAAAAGTGAGTCAAAAACGACTCAAAACTGAGTAAGCTTGGCTAGCCGTGCACTCATTAGATTTTGCACGACTTTTTCCGTAACTTTTCATTGTGCTGCAGACCAAATTTTGGAGGAGCAGTCAACAGAATCTGCTTCTCTCGAACCTTTCTTAAGATTCTGTTTAACTATAGCCCAGTATCTTTGGATACGGCGCAGTTCAGGTCAGTTTGAGAGATTTTGTCATTTTTCGACAAACTCGACTTTTTCCTTCTTGAGCATCTCCAACGTACCTATCCTTTCTGTTGGTTTAAACCGGTCAAAATCGGCTTTTCAGCAATATTAAAAATCACTTTGTTTTCCCAATGAAAAACCACAATCACTCAATAGCATCCTTACTGTTGGTTTAAATTGGTTCAAATCGGAAATCGGTACTAATTTTCAAATATTTCACTTGGCAGCTTATCGTTAACCAAAACAATCCTGTTATCCAAAATCCCAGTGATTTCTCTTGGAAGTGAAGTGGACTCCGCGGCTTCCAATAAAGCGATTATCACGTCAACATATTCCTACCCTTTCCTTACTTGACCAGCATTAGGGCGGGGCCGGCGTCGATATTGCCACACCTAAACCCTTTTCCCAAATTTTTCGGTTCGGATGTATTGTACATCATCAGTCACATCTGTCCTCTGAGAATTGTTGAAAAATTGCGGCCATCAAAATGCACCAGTTCATCTTTTGGAGGAAAACGTAATACAAGTTCCGTGACCTTATTTTCGAAGAAGCGTTCGGTGAATCCGTCCTTTCGGATGCTTTCTACTTCTTGAAGGTTCTTATTTTTTTACGCTTTTTGATATTGTGCACAGTTCCGACGCTAATGTCCACATTTTTGGCAATTTCACGAACGGAACGGAACAGCGCCTTTTTCTGGTCCGATGACTCCTTTTTGCGTCCAGAATTCGGTAAATCTTCAAGAGAACTCGCTTCTCCAAACTTATCAACATTCTTGAACACTGCAGATTAAGTGCACGACAACTTGATGTGATGTGATGTGATAAGAACTCACCATCCCATCAGTGCAATGATTACCTATGTCTGCAGGACTGTTCTCATCAAGTTGCCCCGAGAGAATAGCTTACATGATGGCCTCGTTGTAGCAGGGCCAGTCGATCTCAATGAGGACCTTCGGAAGACTACGGCCAGAAGGCCGCGTGTTTTCGCATGACAAGCAACTGTGTTTATATCTGACTAGTCCTGGAAAAGCTGAAAACAGAACAGATTATTCCAAACATCAAAGATAAAGCTTCAGACAATCCTCGAGACGCCAACTTTTCGGAAAATTATGCATTTACCAAATTATTTATGCAGAATTAATCTGCGAGTTGACAAGCTCATCCAACCCATCGTTCCAAATTTCTCATAATGATTCTTCAGGTGTAAAAATGTTCTTACACACTGAGTGAGAATTCACAATTTTTCTTTAAATTTTAACCCTAAACCATTGATAAACAGATGCCCCCTTTCTTTAATTAATAGTCCTTCGGTGGAACCGGTGAAATGCATGACCTTTGAAATCTACGAAGTATTCGTTGCATTTAGTTCGTCTGTAAGCCGTTCAAACTCTGTAGATTACTCATGTAAACCTCTGATAAAATACTGAAAAATCCTGCTAAGAATCTTACAAATAAGACTGAAGCATCAGGATGACTCCCGTAGAGCTTGCAGCCTCAAGATGTCTGTCAACAATTTTGAGAACACTATTAGCTATGCAGTTATTCTCAACGACCAAATTATCCTGGTTGCTTCCTATGATCTCTGAAGCTGCACATCTGTTAAAACCAGCGGAAAACCCCGGCCCAAACGGGATTCCATGCGTTTTTATGAAACGACACATTGAAGATCTACTAGATCTACGTATTTGCACTAGCGGAGAGATTCTGTTCGTATGGAAAACTGCCATATAGTAGTTCCAAGCGAAACTTACCATAAAATGTTGAAATTTGACACGCTAGGATTTGGACGAAATTTCTCAAACATATTCAGTAGAACAGAATATGTATTTTGACATAAAGAGCACTCGACACTGAAGAAGTCTGTAAGTAGCAGACGAAATAGGCCTATCTGTCAAAAGATAAGCTCATAGTGAAATAAAAAGGAATTTGCTCGAGATTACTAGCGAAAATTTAAAAAAGTGTTTCAAGGTTTAATTTTTTATTTTTTTTAAAAGTGATCAAATGAAGTGTTAAATTTTAAATTCTCCTAGTTTCCCAATAAAGATATATAGTTTGCACTCAAGAGTAACTTTTGAGAAGGGCTTATGTTAGATTTACCAAGAGTTTAATTATCGAATCGACCAAACCGTCGTCGTGGGATTAATAACAATAATGATGAAGTAATCTCCTATAACATTCAAATCATTCATTACTGAATTGGAAAATCCAATGGAAAATTATTGGAATAGCCATGTTTATTGAACAAACAGAGTTTTGGTGAAGGACCATTTAAAATAAATAATGAAAAGGGCGTGTTTCTTAAGTTTTTAGCCACCTATGAAATTAAATTCAAAATATCTCGAAAACGGTCACCTTTAGGGAGATTATTAATTTGAACATTTCGATTAGAAATTTGATGTAGAATCTATTTAGTATTTATAAAAGTATTTTGGCATTGAAAAGAACTTTTGATGAACATAAATTAACTTTATGAAAATCTTCCAAAACTTGCCATTAGTAAGAAAAAATTATCAATTTTTTGCTGTTGTTCTTACCTCTAAAACAATGGCCTTGTTTTGGGAATTTGAATTTTAAGTCGGGGGGCGACCCCGGCGTAGTGGTTAACATCCATACCTCTCACGCCAAAGTCACGAGTTCGAATCTCACCCCCGGACAAGTTCCGAAAATACCCAAAAGGTATTTGAGTGACTATGACGGGAGATGAATCAGCCCACGGCTGAAAATCTCGATAATAATGGAACTAAAAAAAAGCTGAATTTTAAGTTTTATTATGATTTTTTTCACGAAAAAACTTTTTTTTTTCAGTGTATATTATTCATGGACATGTTGACATTTCAAAGTTTCGACCAAATCTAAAATACGTAAGTTTTTTCATTTACTGATTTGGCGTGGAACCGCTCCATACTGTTCTCGATCCATTAGAAAGGTGATCGGAAGACTAGCAATAACTACAGGGTAATTTCATCTTTGTGTGCGATTTCTAAGCTGTTCGAACTAGTGATTTCGGATCCGCTACTGTCACACCGCAAACAGAATTTAAATCACAATCAGCATGGCTTCATTTCAGGAAGATCAACCACCACAAATCGGCTGAGCAATACCGCACATATTGCAGAAAGGGTTTATACGGACCTCATCTATACAGACCTGTCCAGACCTGTTTTTATACAGACGATATCCAAGTTCGGGAGACTTTGTTTTAGCGACAGAATGATGAAGTGGTTCCCTTGCTTCCTCGTCGGCCGCAAGCTGATTGTGACAGTCGAAGGATTACAATTCAGTGAATTTCTGACCCCGTTAGGAATTTTATAGGGCCTTCTAGGACCGTTAATTTCCCCATTGTACTTCAAAGAGGTGAATCATTCGCCGAAGATTTGAAATGATTCGCTCGATGAATGATGCAATTTTCCTTCAACAGGATCTTGACACCTTTAGAGATATTCTATCTCGTCATTGCCCGAGTGCGCTATGTTGTGACTAAGTTCTGAACCATACTCTTCACTTATCGATCCTATGATTTTATGAACAACTTTCCGATAATAATCGATTAATCGATTAAAATAATTGATCAACAAATTTTCGATAAGGAGTTTGCCAAATTTGAGTTGCCGTCTGTCAGAAATAAGTCAGCAAGTCATCTGCGAAGAGCAGACTCAATCGATTTTTTTTCATCTGTCAAGTTCAAGTTCAAGTTCAAGTTTAAGTGAAAATTAAAATTAATTCGCGAATTGGTACACCGCCTTAGAAATATAATATTATGAGCTAACATCGGCGCTTAGGTGAGTCGATACTTTGTTCGGTAGTGTATGTAGTGGTGGCATCTCCCGTCAAACAGACACAGTGTTTGTGGCATTACGATTTATCGAGTACTTTTTCAAACAGATGTATCTGAATTTGTAAACAGAGAGGGACAGTAAGATGAAAACTTAAATTTCTTAAAACTCTCAGCACCCTCACGGAATGTGGCATCACCATCATGTTAGGGAAATGTTATTCCTTGTGCTGGTGGCCCTAGTTTGCATGAAAGAACTAAAGATTTCAAGAATTTCAAGTTTGAATCTTACTTCGCTTCTTTGTTTACCAAATCAGATACGTCTGTTTAAAAAGATACTCGAGGTTTTTTAAACGTATCGCTCCAAACCTGTTGCAGCACCTCTTTGTTGATGTTCAAAATAATAGGAGCCGCAAGTGATTCCGAGTTTGTTTTTTGTTTTTTTAATTTCAATCTCATGTTTGTGGAAGCAATATACAACATTTCTGTCATTTCAGAATCGACAAACTGAAGAACATATATAGTATTGTAGATTGAGACGCCATAGTACTTTTCTCTTTTACAAATATATACATAACTGTATGAACAATTAATGCCAATACTGGGAAATGGGAGGGGCCGTCAGGGCACCCGATTGAAGCACTCTGGATGGGAAGCGTCAAAAAGTCAACTCCGCATTGCTAAAAGTTTGAGAGACGAGGGCCGTCTTTTCTTTCCGCCCATTGGGGTATCCTCATGTTAGATAGCTCGCTTTTTGACTAAATGTTCAATCTTGCTATCGGAAGAAGATTCTTTATATCCCTGTGGGTACGCACTTAAGTGACGTTGCTTATCGATCAATACAACCCCTTTTTGGCCCTTCATACAATGACATGATAAGGATAATCAGTAGTTATTCGAGCTTGATCAAGTCTAACAGAGAGGAGAGCCCATTGCTGTCGGACTTAGCTTCAGTGCTACAATGGGTGGTAGCCTATATCATACATCATACATCTAATTACATTTTCGTGGAAGACAACGAAGTTTATGTGCTGCGCCAAGGTGAATTAAGAGTCCAGTTGAGCTCCAAGATCCTTAACGCAGGTTTCTCTATTAATCAATTCTCCGGTAAGGTGATAATCATAACATAGAGGGTCTTTTTTTTGCTACTATGGACCAGATTTTCGTCATTCGGCAAGTGCTGTAGAAATGTCGCGAATATAACGTGCCCATACATCATCTTTTCATCAATTTCAAATCAGCTTACGACACAATCGATCGAGACTAGCTATGGCAGACCATGCACGAATATGGATTTCTAGAAAAACTGACGCGGTTGGACAAAGCAACGATGGATCCAGTGATGTGTGTCGTTCAAGTCTCAGGGACAGTCTCGGGTCCCCTCGAATCTTGGAGATGGTTACGGCAAACAAGATGGATTGTCGTGTTTGCTAGTTAATCTTGGAGGGTGTGATTCAAAAAGCGGGAATAGACACGAGTGGCACGATCTTCAGGAAGTCTGTCCAACTTTTTGGCTTCGCCGATGACGTTGGTACCGTAGCACTTAACTTTGAGACCATGACGGAAACGTACATCAGACTTAAGGCTGAAGCTAGTAGAGTTGGGTTTATGATAAATGCGTTGAAAACTAAAAACAAGATGGGAGAGGCTCACGAGAAGACGGGATCCCACTCTTTGTTACCGACCTACCGTCTGTAGGGCAAACGAGTGGTGGCGAGACCTAACGGGAGTAGAAATTCCCACGTTAATGCAGCTCCCTAGGCTGTGGCAACGCGCCCCAAAGTGGATTGGCGCATCCTGCAGTTATGGAGAGCAAGGGCAAACCCCGAGGTAGCGAAAGCGGCTTAAGGGAAAATTGTCTCCACATATGAAAGCCTGAACCTGCTGTTTACGGACGGCTCGTTAATTGATGAAGAGGTTGGTTACGGAGTATCTGGGAAGGCCTTAACTCGTTGCGTTCGGTTATTCGGCATCTGCGGTATCTTCTCAGCTGAGGCCTATGCGCTCTTTCAGGCATGCAAGTTGTCAAATGGAACTCAGACTGTTGTGTTTTCCGACTCTGCGAGTTGTCTATCTGCCCTTAGCATGGGCAGGTGGGACACTCGTGGCTGTTGGAAGTACAACAGTTTGCTAACGTAACGTTTGTCTGGGTGCCTGGACACGCAGGAATACCTGGTAATGAGACTGCTGATAAACTAGCAAACCAGGGTCGTGATGCTCAGCTGAGGGACCTACCTGTTCCCCGTACAGTGACGCTAGCCGCTGGGTGAAGCGAACCTTATGATGCGCGTGGGAGGAATCATGGTATAACAACCGAGAAGCGTTCCTTCAACTCGAGATCAAAAGATTCTGACTCGGCTGAGGACAGGACATACTCGACTTACTCACGGGTCACGAATCAACGGTAGTAAGGCCTACTGCCAAGGATGCGGAGCGGATTTAGATGTTAATCATCTATTGCTGGAATGCCCTGCTAGGGCACAGTTGAGTGTTGAAAAGGGTGTTATAGCCACAATACGTGAAGTATTGTATAACGACCATAGTACAGAATTATATCTACTTAAGAATCTAAGGGCGCTGGACTTATATGGTAAAATATAAGCCAGGGAATAGAGGTCGAACTGTAGCGGCCTGTAAACGAAGGTCAATGTTGATATGTCGAACGTCATGTAGGTTTCGACGAGTGATAAAAGGGAATATAGTGAACAACATAGAAAAAGAGGGAATCGCGAGCACAGTTTTGCGCTCAGGTGATTGCGGTCCTATGCCATCTGGAATGAACTAAAACGTCTACAGCAGAAGTACAGTTTAAAGAGACGTTACTAAAATCAATCAAATGAATCACGAGTTACAACACAATGTTAGCCTCCCACCACGAGTTCAGATCGAAGGTGATAAAATCGAGGCGGTAGACGAATTCGTGTATCTGGGCTCATTGGTGACCGCCAATAACGACACCAACAGATAAATACAAAGGCTCGTAATGGCTGGCAGTCGTGTCTATTTTGAACTCCGAAGGACGCTGAGATCGAACAAAGTTCGCCGAACCACAAGGTTGACCATTTGCAAGACGTTCTTTAGACCGGTAGTCCTCTACAGCCACGCGACAATGCTCGTGGAGGACCAATGCGAAGGTGTTGCGTACGATCTACGGTGGATTGCAGGTGAGAGAGGGAACGTGAAGGAGGCGAGTGAACCACGAATTCCTTCAGTTGCTTTGAGAACCTCCCATCGTACACATCGCTAAAATCGGTCGACGACGATGGGCTGGGCATGTTGTAAGAATGCCCTCATTTTTTTCAAATGATATTTAGGTTAGATTCATTATCACGTCACGATTTTTGAGACTACAAATCACCAACAAAATCAAACAACGCTCAAATTGCTAACCAATGGATGCTCCAATGGAGCAAACGATTCTTGAAAATTTCACGCCTTAAGTCCTAATAGTATTTGAGGTTTGTGCTCAGCAAACTTGGAAGTGATAGGGACTCGATCCCGTATGTCTTCTAATGCACATGTTTGGAACTCCAGATTTAGCACAAATTCACGCGATATTTTAGGTAAATTTACAAGGGATATCGCCTAAATCAGGTTTGTTGCATGAAAGATTGCGAACAATTTCGTTGTTTACACTTACTTTGGCTGACAATCGAACGAGTTGAAATGGTCAACAGCTGATCTAAACAAATTGTTCCTTGTAGAAACAAAGACAATTTGAAGCGTTAAATTTTGACCATCAAATTATCAGTGCATGATTCGATCATCCTTTAAGCTTGTGCGTCATTTAAAATGTCTTCTCGTCAGCGAGGTTTCAGTTTATGAGCTGAGTCGACCCTGCTTATAACACCCTACCATTCCAGTGCCGCGTCATAAATCCTTCCATTTCTGATCCTCGATCGTGTTTGCTGCACCTCATAATGCTTCAAATGTTGCAGTCAGTTTTGTTTCAAAACCGAAAAATGTGTTTTCTAGTTTTCCGATCCCATTTTCGAAGCGAGAAATGTTGCCCACAGCGTACCTGGCTCCAGATCACGAACTTCGGGTAGAGATCTCTTTTGTCACCCGCGTCGTTTCGTTTTCTGGTCGAGATCGAGAGGCGTCGACTGCTACCTGTGTGCGGCAGGACAGCACACATTCAGAACTGTGAATTACTTTTAACACTCAAGATCCTGCCACACTCTTCCCTCCAATGTACGAATTACTGCGCCCGAAAATCACATGTCGACAAAAACAAAAGAGTCGCAGTGCGATACTGTACAGTCGCCGTCTCACTGCATCCTGCAAAAGCTCTTGAGCGTACCTCTCCTCCCCATCCTCCTTCCCCGTGCCCCCGAGTTTTCGCCTTCGATTCTGCTTCGCTGTGTTTCTCGCCTAATTAGGGTCGCTTGTCCTGTGCTGGGTCGGAGCTTGCTTGAACCACTCGAGGGGTCCACCTTCGCGCAGTCAACCCTATTCCTATATATAGTGACCTATTCCTCGTCGTCGTCGTCGTCGTCGTTGTTGTGAGTCACTTTTTCTCAGAAAGCCAGAGGACGTCGGCCACAGTCCTTCTGCCCAATTACGAGCACAGGAGGACCGAACGAAAAACATCGCCATCACCACGGTCATCAACTGCCGCGGCTGTCATTAATGATGATGCTTCAAGTAGAAACGACCGAAAAGGGGGTTCCTCCCTCTTTGGCAAGTTCTTCTGTTTTTTTTTTTTGTATGTTGCCAAAAAATTACCGCCGCGAAGTTGAAGTACTTTCCCTTCCTTCCCCTCCTCAGTCGGTTTCGGTTTCGGTAGGCCGAAAGGCATCTACTAGGTAGCTGCTACCTAGGGAGAGAAGGAAGGACCACGTCGTCGATGACGACGACGACGACGCGCGTGCATAAGTGACGGACAAGGTCCCGCTGTGATGTGGGGGGCGAAACAGGTGGAGAGAGGGGGGAGGGGGGGGGGCGGTGTTTCTCGGCAAAATTTAGCATTTCCGGGAATCGAATATGGGGCTCTGAACGATGGCTGAGATCAGTTAGACGGTTCCGGATCGGTGAAGGTCGACCGGGCTGACTGGTTCGCGAAAATTAGATCGACCTTAACGGTTGCCAAAGCTTCATTAATTGCATTCCTTTGAAATTCATGTTCAATAAATCAAATTTCCCAACGAAATCGACACTCAATTTCAGTCAAATTGGTGCAATTCAGGTCGTAGAACCAGCGAAGGAAAAAGCCTTTCGCCAAATAAATCCAGCACGTACTCACACACACACACACACACACACACACACGCTCATATCCTTCCATGTTTTCGAGCGAGTCTTGAGAAACGTGAGCTCAGGTGTCCAGTTGCAAGAGTCGGTCTTAGGCACCCGAGGGCGGGGGAGGGGGCCAGAGCGCCAAGTAGTAATCGCGCTTTGAGTCGCTGTTTCTATTTTTGCTCCTCGGATGCCATCTTCGCCAACCGGCATTGGACATGGTCGCAGGACCGTCTCGGAGCAGAGATTAAATAACTCATGAGGAGGAGAAGTTCCTTCTCTGTACTTTGACGGAGGTTTTTTTTCCCGATCACGAATACCTAAAATCACCCTCATCTTCTAAACGCCTGCTAGAAGAAGCGCATAAAAAAATCCCCATCCACACAAACACATTCACATGCAGGCTTCACATATGGAGGACGAAGAAAAAGGACGATGACGACGACGACAACGATGGCCATTTACTTCAATTTGCAATTTTTTTTTCTGTTCCTCTTACTTCACTTTTCTGTGCCAAGTTCTTTTCGATTTTTGTTGATGTTGTTGTTGTTTACACATACACTTCAGATCGGGTAGAAGGCGGAAAGGGGTGCTCCCATTTTCTGGAGTGTTGTGTCCAGTTGGTGTCCATTTTTCCCCATTTTTCAAAGATAGCTCCCGCTTTTTCCCGAACAATAAACGATTTCAGTGTTCTGATAGGTTGAGTCCGTCCACTTGTTCCTCTGGCATAGCATAGGGCTGTGCCTAGGACCGTGACGTTTCGGATGCGGTGTCTCCGTTTTGTGTGCCGGAGACGGTCCTGTGGCATCACAGTGGACTGTTCTTTTTCGCATTCTTCTTTTCGTTCGCTGCGGTTTCCAGTAGAATGCTTCGCTTATATTTCCGGCTCTCAGCTTAGCATTCTTCTCCCACAGCGGTTACTCTCGGCGCCAAGACAATATTACTCTCTATCCCTGTGCATTCGTGGTATTTTACTTTTACGAAAAAATCGTCGGTCGGAACGGGACTCGAATCCAGAGAACACCTGTCGTAACTGCGCCTCAACCGACTGAACTAATGGAGGCTGTTTTAGTTAGGATTAAAAGTTACCAATCAGATCAAGGCCGGTGTGGCCTCTGCTGTACACAGAAGTTATCTCCATTGTATTCGGTCCATGACTGTACCTCGCCAGCCTCGCTCTTTGTGGAGGGTCTGCAGGTCGCCTTCTACTTGAACGATCCCCCTTGCTCGTTGCGCTCTTTTTCTTCTCGTACCCGTTGGTTCGTTTTATTCACTTGGCAACTTGTTGGAAAAAACGGGCTGATGGGAAGCAAGCTTTTCCCTTGCTAGGAGAGTTCATTACAAACTTTCAACTGATTCCGCATTCTTCGGCAGCGGTAAAGCGAGGTTTCTCGCAATACAATTTGAACAATACCAAAATCCGGGTCTTGAAAAAATGCGAAATTAGTAGAAAGTTTGCAATGAACTCTCTTACCAAGGGAAAAGCTAGCTTCCCATCTGCTCGATTTCTCCAACAAGTTTCCAAGTCATCCGATTCTTCCTTCTCGATGTCTTTGCAGATTATTTCCGTCTGCAGCTCACGAAACTAATTTGCCTTGGCCATCCGATAGATTTGCATTGGCCAATTAATCCGATGGATGGCCTTGGAAGTATAGAAAAAAATGACTCATAATTTAGGGCACATCCTGGAAAGATCAAAAGCCGACTTCCCATAGATTAGGGAAGATAAGAAGTTCAGGAAGAGACTTCCTCCTACGAAAAAAAAACTTCTCCGATGGTCAGGCATAAACTTCTCAAAAGTATTGGAAGGAAGTAGTTTAAGCAAGAAGAACCTCCAAATATTCAGGACCAAACATCCTCGAAGTTCAAGATTATACTTCCCAGAATTTCTGTACAGAACTTCCCCGAAAATCAGGAGGGGACTTAACAGAGCTTCAGAAAGAAGTTTAGGGAAGAGAACTTCTTTGAAGTTTGGAACTTTCCAGAGGTTTTGGAGTTCTTTCAAGAAATTCAACATAGAACTTCCCAGAAGTTCAGGAAAAAACTTCCCCGCATTTCAAACGCGACCAGAGAGGACACTACCTATAATTTCTCAAAAAATCAGGAACAAACTTCCTCAGGGCGATACATCATAGAAGTACAGGAAAGGACTTCCCAGAAGTTCCGGAAGAAACTTCTCAACAGGTTATTTAGAACTTCCCAGACGTGCTAGACAGCTTTTCCAAAGTTCAGAAGATAACGTTTCAGAATCTCAGAATGAGGATTTCAAGCCGAACAATACATTAGGTTCTGAATAACATAAGGAGACTCTCTTCGTCGACTCTCTCTTTGCGTTCCTACGGCTATTTAAAAACATGTTCAAGTATTCTCAACACACAGTGTGGTAATATAAAATGTAATTAAGGATCCAGTGCGTCAAAAACATCAGCTAATGGTTTGATAGATAAACTTTTAACGAAAGAGAAGTCGACGAAGAGAATCTCTTAGTGTTACTTAGAACCTAATTCATTGTTTAGATTGATTTTTCAAAATTCAGAAAGAAACCTCTTTAAAAAACAGAAAAAGAACATTCCAGGAGAATTCGGGGTGCTTTCTTTAAATATGAGCAGGAATTCCCCAATCGTTCAGGAACAAACTTCCCCAAAGTTCTTGAGAAAACTTCCCAAAAACTCAGAAGAGGAGGAAGTCCAGGAAGAAACTTGAAAAACAAATTACGGGGAATTTTCCTGAATATGTATTCTGGACAGGACTTTCCCAAAATTTCATTACAATTTTTCTCGCAGTTCAGGATGGAACCAATCAGAAGTTTAGAAAAAATAAGCTCAGGGAAAAACTTCCCCGAATTTCAGGATGAAACTTACCTGTAGGATCAAGAAGGAATTTTTCAATAATTTCAAGAAAGAAATCCTCAGATGTTCACAAACGCACTTCTCGGAATTTCCGAAACAGGATTCCCAAAAGTTTAGTTGGAACTGCCCAGAAATGCTAGAGAGCTTCCCTGAACTTCCGAATCGAACATTCCAGAATTTCAGAATGAGAACGTCTCGAAGTTCGGGAAATCCCAAAAGTGCAGGTAGATACTTTTGATAAAATTAGGAACAAACTTTTCAGAAGTATAGGAGGAAGAATTTCTCAGAAATTCAGGAACAAACTTCCCCGAAGTTCAGGAGAATACTCCCCTTAAGTTCAGAAGAGAACATCAAAGAAGTTCATAAAAGAACTTCGCAAAAGTTCATGAAGAAACTTCTAACAACTGTAAGAATTTTCTCCAAGATTTTCTGGAGAATACTTTTCCAAAGTTTTGGAGTGATACAATTTTTCTAGCCGTTCAGAATGGGACCAATTAGAAGTTCGGAAAGAATAACCTCAGGGAAAAACTTTCCCGAATTTCAGGAAGAAACTTACCAGAGCAGGCACTGTAGGATCAAGAAGGTTTTTTTTCAAATAGGGTCAAGAAAGATTTTATCAAAAATTTCAGGAAAGACATCCTCAGAAGGGCACTTCTGAGCACTTCTCAGAACTTCCGAAGGAGACTTCCCATAAGTTTAGTTGGAACTTCCCTTAAGTTTAGTTGGAACTACCCAAAAGTGCATGAGAGCTTCCCTGAAGTTCCGAATCGAACATTCCAGAATTTCCTAATGAGAATTTCTCGAAGCTCAGGAAATCCCAGAAGTGCAGGTAGATAGTTTTGATAAAAGCAGGAAGAAATTTTGCAGAAGTATAGGAGGAAGAATTTCTAAGACATTCAGGAACATTCTTCCCCGAAATTCAGGAGAATATTCCCCTGAAGTTCACAAGAGAACATCTCACATCTACTGAAAATAACTTCGCAGAAGTTCAGGAAGAAACTTCTAACAACTGTAAGAATATTCTCCAAGAAATTCTGGAGGTTACTTGCGCAAAGTTTTGCAGAAATTTTCCTCGTAGTTCAGGATGTGACTTTTTAGATGTTTAGAAAGTAACTATGTTCATGAAAAAACCTACCAAATATTTCTGGAAGGTTCTTAGATGTGAATTTTGAAGAAAATTAAGAGTGACTGTCAAGAAGTTTATGAGAAATTTTTTCTGAAGTTCAGGAGAAACTTCCCCGAATTTTAGCAAAGAGCCTTGCAGAAGATCAGGAGAGAGCTTCCGTGAAAGATTCTGAGTATTATCAATTCTAAATTTTGAGGTTATGGCTGCCGTCGAGAATGCTGCAGCGCAAGCCCTTAGTAACTGCCTCGAAAAATACTTCAAATCCCAAATTTGGAACAGCGTCCCAGTGAGGTTTTCTTAATAGCAAAAACATCAGTGTAATTCAATAAACAGGAATGAAAAATTTAAAAAATAATTCTGTAAAAAATTATATTGACAAAAATCCTCAATTAAAGGTTGGCCACAGACTCGGAAAAATTTAGAAATGCAGAAATTCAAAATCGTCGGGAAATATGCGGGAAAAAGTCGGGAATTTCAAAAGCCATCGAGATTTTTTGTCATATGGAAGGAACCATATTCACCCCTTTTCAAGTGATTTAAGAAGCGTTTTTGTCATCTACTCGGTTCAACGATCTCATTAACGGAATGAAACCAGCATTGCTGAAGAAGATAGCTCATTGCTATATGGATAGCCCGGTTGTCCACTGGAAGGCGTTCATAGAATTGACTGGGGAAAATAAGGATCTGCGAGCCAGCCCTGGGTTTGTAGTCCTCAATGTCGTTCGCTGAGGCATGCACGTCGTACACAATTCCTTCAAGGAAGGGCTAAGACAAACATTGGCATGTGAATCATTTTCTGCTGGTTTTGTTCAGCTTGTTCAAAACGTACCGCTAAGGGCTTCTTCAGCAATGGTCTACTTTTGGAACAACTTTATTCTTGATTTGCATCAGCAAACTTGAATAGAACCAGCTTAAACAGACCAACTTTGTTAAACCCACCAACACCTATCATCCTGTCAATCATTCAACATCCAGAGATCAGAAGTTTTTTTTTCGGAAACCGCAGATTTTTCGCAAACTGTTTGCCATGGATTGGTTGGCCAAATAATTTTTACTGCCTGTAGTGCGTCGTTAGGTGACTACGAGGAATACTGCATCTCATTTAAACGATATTAGATAATGCTGATTTGTAATTTGGCAGCGGAAAAACATGAGTCGAAGCTGTCCTGTCACGTCCTGGAAGACGCCCCAATGTCGACCGTGATTTCCGTTTTGGTCATCAAAAGCTGTTCCAGGACTACCCAGGACACGCCAACCTATGACAAGAAGCACTTTCTGGGCATTTCAATATGCTAAGGGAGATGTTTCTGGACATTATGTGACAACTAAACTCAACTGCTGACTTTTTCCAGCTGTTGCGCTACAGCTGGAAATGTTGGAATGAGTCCGTTACAAAGGTGCACTGCAGCCTAACGGATGTTGAGGTGTTGTTCCTCAACTAGTTCTCTAGACGAAAACTTGAGGATTTGTGACTCTGAGGATTTTTTGCAAATTCATCCTGAAGACTAACGGCCCGCAGTATTTGCGTCCCCCTACACCGGATGAGGTGCCGAAACTGATAAACGAAAACGCTTCCTAAAATTTCGAAAAAAATCTTATAAATTTAGTGAACTTCCTAAAAACTCAAAGAACTTATCAGAAGCTCAAATTCACATTAAGGAAACCTCGAGATTTTACTATTCTTCCTGATGTTCAAAAAAAAAAAAATCAGCGAACTTCCCAGAAAATCAGGGAACTTCCCAGAAGTTAAGGGTTCTTTCTAGCAACTTCCCTGAAAATTCAGACTGTTTCCAAAGAAATTCAGGAAATTTTCCATGAATACAGGAAGCTTCAAATGAGTTCAGGGAACTTTCCAAATGTAAAGGTTTCTTCATAGAAGTTTAGGCAACTATCTAGAAATTGAGGGAGCTTCCCAGAAGTTCTGAAAATAGATCAGATTTTTTTTTGTTTTTTCTCAGAAGTTTATAAAACTACTAATGATGTTCAGGAAAATTCCCAGAATTACAGCGAACTTCCCAAAAGTTCAAGTAACTTCCCAGAAAATAAGGATACTTCCCATAAGTTTAGATAACTGTCCAGAAATTCATGAAGTTTTTCAAAAGCGGATCTTCTTGAGATTCAGAGAATTTCTCAGAATTTCGTGAAACTTGCTAGAAGTATACAGAACTTCTTAGAAGTTCAGGAAACTTGTAGGAGCTCAAGAACTTCAGGAAGTGCCTACATATTTCAGGTAACTCCCCTATATTCTGCTTTTTTTTCGCAATCCTGATATTCTGATGTTCTGCTCTTTATCACAAAATATGTACCTACTGGAAGTCCAAACAATTTCTGGGAAGCTAAATCTGATTCTCAAAATTCCGGCTATTTCCAGAAAGTTGTTTTTATTCCATGGATTATCAGCCAATCTTTTGTAAGTTCAACCAAGTTTTATTTTTCGATGGATGACTTTATTTAATTATTTATTTTGTCAAACTAACGTAGACTATTACATTCACATATAATTTATTTTTCTTCTTTTTAATTTTCTGATGCTATAGTACAATTAAGTTAGTAAAAAAATGTTTATGCAAAATGTAAATGTTTGTGTAAAAAAATGTTTATTCCACCATTTCTCATCTCAAAAGAGAGCGAGCAAACTTTATGGTTATCTTGAAACTTCCAATAATTTTATTCAACTTCCGAGAAGTTTAATCAACGTCTGTCATGTTCATTATACACATTTCCACCCTATCTTCATAAATATTTCGAAGTTCATTGTAATTCAGTAAATATTGTTTTAAGAGTTCGGTCAGTTAGAACTTAGTAGTTTATATAAGTTGTGACAAATTCATATAACTGCCGAGAAGTGAAGCGGACTGTCTTAAAGCTGTAAAATATGCAACTGATATTATACTTAAAAACGATTCCTGAAAACATCAGAGATGTTTCGAATTTTTCCTCCTAAAAATACGAATTACATATATCTTCAAGATATCATCGGTTTCCCGCAGAAACAAAATGTATTGTTTCCTCCAGCCTGAATATCCTGATCCCCAGTAAACCTGCCAAAGGGTTCCATATAACAGGCTTCTCTAAAATGTAACTGTAAGAGCTATTTGCGAGTGCTAATCATGAAAAGAACATCGTTTGGACAAATTTTGTCTAGAACTTATTGGTCATTTAAAAAATGAGCTGCCAAATTTGACAAAATTTGTTAAAAATTGGCTCATCCTGTCCCACAAAAATGCGGATTTTCAATAAATAGAAAGTGTCTGGTGGTGAACTAAACTAAAAAAATTGTCTACGAACTGTCAAAGACGTTGAGAACGCGATACTAAAGCAGATTATGTAATACTTAAGAAGCGCGCGGCTACTATTTGAAAGAAAAACAAGCGCATAAAATTTCTTCTCGTTTAAGTTCAACTCAAAGGAGGCGTAAACAACGAAGTTGTATGCAAGCTTGCATGCACCATACAACAATGTTTGTGATCTTTCATACTACAGGCTAGATGCAGGCGTTATCTGATCTCAATCTACATGAAATATTCCATTAATTTCTGCCAAATCTAGCATTCCCTTTATGTGCATTAGAAAACGCATAAAATTCAATGTTTATTTTTATCTGTGTATATTAATCCAATTTACATTAACTCATTTTCCCAGTCGGGAAAATAAGGCACAAATGCGGGAAAAATACGGGAATTTTTAAATTAAGATTGTTTGGCACCCTGAAATTATTGGATGGTGTAATAATTCAATGACATTCTGAAAAATTTCAACACTCCAGTTAACAGTCGAGTCCAGTTGCCGACTCGACCAGATTCAGTTGGCTTCTGTAATGCGCAATTTTGCTCGACTCGACCTGTATAATTTACCCCTATAATGCATCTAAAATTACAAATGATGGATTAGAGTCTTTACATGTCTTTCGTGCCTTCTGACAACTTACTCCTTTTCTTGTTTTCCATGCTCATCTGTTATGTGCCAACCGGTGGAGTGTAAAGTGCAATTTCAAATTCAAATTGGTGAAAGAGTCCATTTTTGACAATTTTTCATCATTCATTAAACAGATTAAAGTTTCAGTTACGAGACGCCAGTTCCACTATCTTACAGTACTTACTGGGGAGACATCAGTATTACAGGGTTACTGAAACGCATACTTCAGAATACCGAGTTGTCAATGCAAGAAATTTTGAATTATTAAAGAAAAGCAACTAACCGATTTTTTTTCCGAAAAAATACATATGCTAGAATAACACTCAATACATGAAAAAATATGCCGCAACATTTAGGTTATGCTTAAAATTACCAAACCCTGGTGATGTCCGTCCACCCCACGATCCTACGTTCCCTCTGCTCATCTAATCCGATCGATAGACACGAGCAACAAACAAACGAGAGAAAAAAAAATCACAACAAAATTGATTCGCCCTGGAATGCAATCATCCGCCAACGAAATCCGCTAGATTCCGAGAATCCTTGACGGTCGGGCGACTGTGTGGACGGACGACGGCTTCATTTGCATCTCTAATGACGCAAATTTAGCCCAAAAAACCCTGTGATGCCTCGCGGCCATCCCAGCTCCAAGACGCGACCTGTCGAAGAAATTCCGCAGACAGCCAATTTTCATACATGCTGCCGTTGTTAGCCGCGCTGCACTGTCCCATCAATCTGAACACACACACACACACATCAGCACTGACACCGGCGAAAGAACGAACGAACCAACCGAAAACAAAAGATCCTTCAAGGCAAGCGATAGAGAGAAAGAGCTTCGCTGCCGCAAGTCGACACGCAACCATCGGGCACCCTAATGAATTATAATTAACCGCTCTCAACCTGTCGAAAACGAAATGAGTCTTTCGGAAACACCCCCTCCTTCCCCTCCCCCACCCCCTCGAATCCCCATCCAGTGCGGACTGCCAAAAACAACTGAAGCAAAAAAATGAAACGCGACCAACTTCGTTATCCTTGGCAGGTCGCGCGCGTCGCATCCCCCAAACCCCCCAAAAACCATTAGATCCTCATCCACATTTGAATGCCGCAGAGAAAAAAAAACCGCTGGCCCAGCAGAAATTTCACCCCTCATCCGACAGCTTTGTTGCTGTTGTTTTTGATCGCGAACTTCCTCAAGCTGCAATTTGCACGCACACCGGCTGACCGTCGTCGTCGTCGTCGTCGTTTTTTTCCCGTCCCTCAACTCCGTTGCTTCTTTATTGATTTTAATTCCGCAGTCCACACCGTCGCGGCCGGCGACATCACCGTCCTCTGAAGGCAACGAGCGAAAAAAAACTGATACGGGGAAGGGTCCCGCGACTTGGTCGCGCTGGTCCCTTCAACCGAAAGCGCGCTAATAAAAGACCACCACCATAGGGTCGGTCCCCGTCAAATTTCGTGCCGTGCAGCGAAGAAAGCCGTCTATAGCTTTGAAGAGGGAGAGAGAACGGAGCCGAAACGAAAAAAAAATTAGCGCGGTCCCCTCCGGGGTTTGCACAGACCGAAAACCGTTATGTTGTAGAGGTCTACTCCTTGCAATTTTTTGGCGGTCGATGACGACGGCGGCGGCGGTGCCGATGGGATAGGTTGCAACAAACTAAGAGCAAAAACTGCAACTTTTTTTTTCCGCCCGTTGGTGTTGCAGCGGACTGAAATTTGAGCCATAATTTTCTAATTTTCGGTTGGATGGCGGATTTTTTTTTCTGTGCCAATTTTGATCGGTTATTTTGTGTGTGTGAGGGATGATTGGGCAGGTAACGGAAAAATAGCTTCAGGAAGGATTTGACGGGCTTTGGGCCATAACAGCTTTGTCAGGGATTTCGTGCAAAAATTAGGTGCATAAGTGCTGTACTCGGAATGATTTTAATGGGATGAAACATGGGCAAACGATAAATTATCGGAGGAATGAACAGTTCTGAGCTTTTTCTTCTTTTTTCCGTCGTCCAACAAAATTTCCAGGATTTACTAAAAATTCCTAATTTGATCAAAACACATCCCAAATAATTTTTATAAGTTAATCAGTTTTATACGTAAGTTTCAATAAACCACGATGTAAGTTGGGTTTGAATATCTATAGAAAAAATCATTGAAAAGAAACTCAAAAGTCTCTCAAATAAAAACTTGAATTTTTTCATAAAAGAACAGTTCAAGGATATTTTTTTTTGTTGAGGGATTTAAACACTACTGCGTTCATTGATACGAACTTTTGTAGAATATCCCTATTTATTGTATACGCATTGGGCAAGCTGACCCCCATTTGTTGGGTGGGCAGCTGCTTGCCAAAACACGTTTCCAGTCAGGTATGATTTGCTTTTCGAACCCAATTACCTTACCAGGATTGGCAGACCAAATCTCATTGGGCTGTAAACAACCACTACCTAGATTTTGATCTGCACCTATACAATGCACTACAGCTGCAAAGCGGATGCTCCGACGTTTCGCTTTCTAGGTTACAGAAGCGGCATGTATCATTCTAATACCGGCCAATGTTCGTCAAATGATTTCTGCTTGGACACTGCCCTGTTACTAGACCAGTTTATGTACAGAGAGCTCTCTTATTAATGTCTAAAAGCTTTTTGGTTTTATTTGCGTTTGAACTTATAAATCTCTTTACTGCTTACACTCTCTGACAGCCAATCAATTGGTTATCACCTCCAGCATTCAATTTACATTTCTATAGTACAGTTTGATATACCGCAGAATGGCTCTGGACCAAAAACCGGTGGACTAGATCCTATTTTAGCGAGATCGTCTGCTCTTTCATTCCGCTCAATGCCATGCTGTTTGAAAACCCAATACATGTTTACTGAGTTCGTTTGACAGAATACATTCCCAAACAATTTTCGATGTACATTTATAAGCGTATAATGATTTTAAGGCTGCCTGACTGTCCTAGAAAATATTTGCATATCTGTTCTTTCTTTTCAGGCAAACATTCACGCATTCCAGTATTGCAAAGATTTCCAGGACCATAGAATTCTTCCCGAGTTTTCGTTCCAATTTTTGAGCCATCCCTGAAAAATATGATTGAACCTTGGCGAACAGTGGGCCCTTTGGCTTCCCAATCTGTACGCGATGTATCGCATAACTTGTAGGGAACGTCATAGTTGTCCTCCGGTTTCATCCAGTCTCCGTTCATAGTTATCACCGGTCCTCTTTTAAAATGTTGTAATATACTCAGAGGCCGGGTAAGATCACCTAACATTATAATTCTAGACCTTTTCAGCATCCGAGCGCTTCTTTCCGCCTCTAACTGCACGTATTCATGCAAGGGCAGCAGATTGAGAATTGCATCTTTGTCTTTCGATGGTGTGCTGCGTATAGCTTCAGTTATAACAATGCAAGCAAGTCGTTGAAGTTTTGCAAGTTTTCCTTCTGCAGTAGCTTTCTTGGTTCTCGCCCACCACACTTACGAAGCGTAGGTTATTTTTGAATGTAAAGCTCGATTCAAAGTAAATCTGGACGCACGATTTAATACATCACCGCATCTCTGGTGCTTGGAAGAAAAAACTTTTGACAGGCCTTTGTTGATGTTTCATTGACGAAGAAATTGGTGAAAAGTTTTTCTCGATTGATCGACACATCTCGAAATTACGGATAATGGAACTTCAAAAAGAAAATTTATTGTGCACAAACATCTAGAGAATCCTTCGTGGTCTGTCTCAAAAATAGCAAAAGTGTTAAAATTCCTAACGTTGACTTTCAATCAAACGTTACAAGGATACTCTGAGTGAGGATAGGGGCACAGCGCATCTATCATAAAAGTGGCACTAGGTAAAATGCGATAGCTGAAAAGAAAGGTCTTGAGGTACGTGAAAGGCAATCCAGGTGTCTTCATACGTGATTTGGTAAAGAAATACGATTACAACTTTTCCACCGTGCGTAACATCCTTTCAAGAGAACGATATGAGCCTTTTTGTGCTGGTAAACATCCGAATCGCTCCCTGAAACAAAATTTAGTGGCCAAAAAGCGAGCACGAATACTATACGATCGAGTTTTGACGAAATTAGATGACTGTTTTTTAATGGATGACGAAACATATGTCAAAATGGATTATAAACAAATCCCCGGACGAAAATTTTACCTAGCAACTGGTCGTGGGGATGTCCCTTTCAGGTATAAATTCGTTTTTACTGATAAGTTTGCTCGAGTACTAATGATTTGGCAAGAAATCTACAGTTGTGGCCTTAAAACTAAGGTTTTCATCACATCTCACACAATGACGTCGAAGGTTTACATTAAAGAGTGTCTGAAAAAGGTGGATTTTAACCTTCATTCGGCAACACGAGACCAACGTTATGTTTTGGCCGGATCTAGCCAGCTGCCACTACTCTAAGGAGGTACTAGAATGGTATGCTGCAAACAATTTTAAATTCGTTGCCAAAGAGATTGATCTTCCGAACTGCCCTGAGTTCAGACCGATCTTATAATTTTGGGCAATAGTCAAGCAAAAACTATGAGGATGCTGTAAAGAAGTGACAAATGCACAACAAATGTGTTTAAAGTGGAATAAGTTCGCCGGTACAAAGTCACCAGCGACTGTTTAGATCCTAATAGCATCGATCACAAGTAAAGTGCGATAGTTTGTTCGAAACGGTGAAATGTAATAACTTGCTATTAATTGAAAGCTGAATAAATACTCTTTTGTTTAACTTTTTGATCAACCGTGTATGTTTTTTAATTCTTGAGTTATGATCACATGAATGCAACCAAATTTACTTTGAATCGGGCGTTATAACAGATGCATGCATTTTTGGTCTAAAGCCCTATTTCCTACCAATGTTTTTGGAGCATTATCATGTAGCACTAATAGGTTTGCTTATCGCATAATCAAGGTGTGCATTCCAGTTCAGCTTAGCATCCCGAATCACGCCTGGACCTGTTCGTGGATGTGTTCGCCTCCAAGCTCGAGTGTTCTAAGGTTAAGCTTTCTCTCTCTTGTGAAAGGTAGAATTAATACTTTTGATAGATTAATGCTTAAACCCTCCATCATACACTAAAATTGGGTAACCTTCAAAGTCTGTTGCATTCTACCCGATACTATATTGTCAAACTTCCCTCTTACAATGACGACTATGTCATCCGCTAAGCCTACAACCTCGTAACCTTTCGCTTTTAAGCTTATGAGAAGATCATCTAGAACTAAGGACCACATTAGTGGGAAAAGTAATACTCCTTGGGGCAACCTATGGTTGCCCTTACCTTAATAGAAACTCCTCCTAGCTCAGAAGTACTTTCTCTTTTTGCAAGGATAGTTGCTACCAATAGTATGCTTAACTATTTACTCCCAATCATCCTCAGCATTCTGAGCGAACCTTGCTTAGTATACTGGATACATCGCGAATGAATCCGTTAAGTTTACTTTGATTTTCAATATTATAAATTGCTTCAAGCTAACCTAAAGGTGTCGTCCAAAATGCTTGATTTTATATACTAGAATAACTCTTAATTGTATAGTCATGCATTGTTTGCAGTTTACAGTACCAATTGAGCAAATATTCTAAGAAAGAATGAAAGTTGTCGATCTTACATTCTGCCCAAAAATTATGTTCTCTAAAATGCGGAACCAACGCTGACGTTAAACGAATAAATCTATAAATGAAGATGTTTTTCATAACTGGAATGGTCTCACCATGTTCTACTATTTGATGAGATTTGAATTGAATGTTTTGAAAATGTTAAGACAAGCATTCGGGGAACTCCGTGTATTTGTTCTCCTTGTTTTTCTTGACATTTCAAGCTTGCCTGCTCTAAACTCGTCCATGTGTTAAAACGGTACTTCCGGAATTTCTAATTAAGAGCCCATTATGCATCAATATGCCTTTGTAGCAAGTACAAATGATTCTAATGTATTTCGGGCAAAACATGATCACCTGGTTGAAGCAGAGTGTTAGTTGGATTCTACTTGTCTCGACGAGCATGGGAGATGAAAGGTTTGTTGAGAAACCTGATCAAGAGGCAGCATTTTTTGGGAAATTCAAAGAAACTCTTTAAAATATTTAGAGTGAGTTTACAGGACGATGTGCAGAATAATCATAGACAAGTATGCAACCAGCTAAGGGAAGTTCCTGAAAAACTCTCAGAAACATTTATTGGCAGTAGATTTGGGTAGATTTGAAGAACAATCTTAAACAAGGTCTAATGAATGTTTTATAAAAAATGTAGCAGGAACATACCAGAAGTTCTTAGAGAAGTTCACAAGAAAATCTGTTAGAAGTCCAGTTAAAAAATCTGAAGAAAATTGTTGTTGAGTTGTTACAATATAGGCTGTATATCATAAAAATACAACATGCATCTCTTCAGAAAGTCCCCACAAAAATCTAGTCGATGCGCATTGGAAGATCTCCACAAGATCTTACAGATGTTTACATGTAATATCTTCTAACAAAGAACGACGAATATTGTAAAATAATGAATTGAAGAACATTCAAAAGAAGCTCTAAAAGAAGCCCGCAAAAGGTTCTGAGGAAGTCTACTCTAACTTCTAAAAGAATTCCTTGATAAAACTACTAGTGTTTGATTTGGACCATGCCGGATCAGCT
Source organism: Aedes japonicus (assembly GCA_034211315.2). Taxonomy (NCBI): domain Eukaryota; kingdom Metazoa; phylum Arthropoda; class Insecta; order Diptera; family Culicidae; genus Aedes; species Aedes japonicus. The sequence goes on along the minus strand of JASCZW010006113.1, from coordinate 57,015 downwards.
ACCAGATTATCAGGAAGTGGTCAAATGCTCTTGTTGGTGCCTCTGCTGGTGAAAAACCAAGTATTTTAAGCCGTCGAACGGAACCAGTACATTAACTTCCGAAAGTGGATATTTTGAGGGCTATTGGGATAGATTTCACAGTATCCGAAAGTGTTCAAATCGTTTTACTGGTCCTAGGAATGAAGTTTTTGAAGTTCTAGATGAACATTCATGAATTTTGGCACCAGTTAATAAAATTCTGAAATTTGCCTTTCTTCAGGTTACTACCGGAACCGGTTCCAGGAGCCCAGGTGCTTCAAATGGCCAAATAGCTAAAAAGTCTTGTGAGGATGCTTTTCTTAGAGAACCCAAACTTTTCAGAAGATGACAAAAGATCCACAATCGGATCATTATTGAAGTTGGTTATTTTGGCACTGCATTAGGAAGGTTAAACAGCCTTTGGGTATTTGAATCCGTGACTTTGTCATGGGAGTTATGGATGTTCACCAGTACGCAGGTTTCGCCCCCTATGTAATGTTTTACCTCAATCATCTTCAATCGTCTTCCTTAATCAAATCCAAACAAACATAAATTTTTCGGATCAATCGGTCCGAATTAAATATTAACGACTCGTAGTGGTGATATGGACATCCCCATTCCGTTATTCCTCTTCATTGTCAGACACACTTCCGATTTTCTCTTGACTAAAGTTCTAATACTTCCCGAAAGTTGAAAGCTCATCAATGGCTGGTTTCCAACTCCTAGTAAGTGCAGTAACAACCTTCTTCGGGTTGAGCAAAACTGTTTCCTCCATTCTCCAACTCCCCCCTTTTGATCCGAAGTATGACAGAGCGAGAGAGAATTAAGGACCAGTGAAAAACGTACAGAAACGAGGGCAACAACAGCACCGGCAAACCATCTCAACGTGGTATAAAAGTTATGTGTATATTTTTACGATTTGATTTATTTGTTGTTTTTTTTTCTTGCTCTCTCGCTCCTTTTCCCTTTCGTACCGTTCGGATGGGCGCTTCCGGATTGGGGTCAGGGGGATTCCGAGACTCCTCCGAGAACGACGTGGAGCATTCAACAGGTTGCTAGTTAATTATATTTTTCTGCTATACTTTTCTAACCTAACCTCAAACGGACACATACCTATTCACTTGCAGCCTCGTAGAATAAGGGAAGTTGGTCGAGACTGATGGCGCGGCGGTGGTGGTTCTGGTGGTGGTGGTCGGGGGGAGTTGGTTGTTTCTATTTTTTTTCTTCCCTGCACAAACAGACATTTGTCTGGGACGGGAGAGTTCGAGAGTTATGTACTATAAGGCACTAACTAACTGCTGCGTTGGTACTAAATTGAGCTACAAAGTGAGTGGTATAATAATGAACGTTGAGGCGAGGCAAGAGACGAAAGTGGCAGCGACGATGATGATGAGGTTTAGTGCGTCGTTGTAGGATCGGAAGAGAATAATTTGCATAGGCTGTTTATGCAGCGGTTGACTCGAGGTGGTTGAAGGGGGGGGGGGGCGGGGATAAGGGCGGGTGTTTTTTGTTACTTGTTAATGTTTTTTTCTTCAGTTTGTCTGAAAGTTCGCAATCGTAGCAGAAGGTGTTGGGAGTTTGGTAGGAATTACTGGATTGATTGGCAATCTTGCATTGATAGTTTTGAGGCGTCTTGAATAGCCGAATTTTCTACGGTACTCTGTGACAGACACCGTAGACAATTCGAGCAAGTAGCAAGCAGTAGTCGGTAATGATTCATCTGGATTTAAACATGTTTGAGTTCCTCTTAAGGAGTAAAGGATAGTACAACCTAAAATAGTCTATGAGATAGAATTGAAACTGTCAAGTCGTGCGGTCAAGTAGTAGAAACTGTATCATCATTTGGAGCTCTTCATGGGCTTACCTGACTCTGGCCGAACTTCATTGGTGGACTGAATTTTGAACATAGTAGTTTAAGGTAGAATTCCTGAAGTAATAACTTTCAATTCCAGGACGGTGCACAGGCAGAATGCTTCGTAAAATCAATGGTTATGTGATGGCTTTGTTCTAAATAATTCACTCAGTCAGACATCTCATTTATGTGTATAACTAGCTGAACCCGGTGCGTGCGCTGCTACGCTTGCAACTAAATGAAGGAAAATTTAATATAACTGGCTCGTTTATGTTTTTTTTTTCGAAATGAGTTTTTTTTTCTTGAATAAGCAGGGGTTCAAACTTCTACCAAAACATGCTTCTTATCCGAGAAATACACGTTTTGTGTTTAAGTAACATGGATAATTCTCATTTTTGGTAGAAATTTGTGTTTCATTTGTATGGGAGCCCTCCCTTCCAGAGTTTTTCAAACCACCATACAATCATTGCCTTCAAAACCGCCCACATGCCAAATTTGGTTCCATTTGCTTGGTTAGTTCTCGGGTTATGAAGAAATGTGTGTATCATTTGTATGAGAGCGCCCCTTCCTGAGAGAGTAGGGGTCTCAAACCCCTCAAACCTTCCCCAGCCCCAAAAAACCCTTCATATATATATTTTCACGTTGGTCGGTTCAGAACTTTCCGAGTCTGTTAGGGTCTGACAGACAGACAGACAGGCAGAAATTCATTTTTATGTATATAGAAATGTAGCCTCCAAAACCCCCATATGCTAAAAATGTTTCATTTACTTGATTGGTTCTCGAGTTATGCAGAAATTTGTATTTTATTTGTATGGGAATCCCCCCCCCCCCATTCAAAGTGGGAGGGGTATTGAAGTGCCATAGAAACATTTATTTCCTTCAAAAACCTCCACATGCCAAATTTGGTTTCATTTGCTTCATTGGCTCTCGAGTTATGCAGAAATTCGTGATTCATTTGTATGAGGGACCCCTCTTTCAGTGAGGGGAGTGGTCTCAAACTACCATAGAAACATTTCTTGTCTCCTTAAACTTCCGCATGCTAAATTTGGGTTCCTCGCCATTGTGAAAACTTTTGTGCACCTGATGAAATCAACTCACAGAGTGTAAGCAATACACAGTATACTATGTCTACGCAAAATTAATTTTACCCAACGAATCAAAAGTTAGAGCAATTTGAGTGTGTACGATGTAATAGGAATTTTTCAAATCAAATTATACTCATTTGCCAAAAAATGCAAATTTTTGTAAGAAAAAGAACATTTTTGGTAACACTGCCGCCAATGGACAGGAAACATTCAATAAAAAAGCATCCAGTCGATGGTTTTTAAACATTATAGTTGCGTAGATATTGTCAGAGAAAAGGATGAATTATTGGCAAAAACATAATAAAATAAGGACTTGCTGTTTCTTAATCATTCTGGATCTCCAGAATAGCTCAGAATACCTTGAGTTTTTAAGTTATCTCTACGTTAAAAAGGCATCATACAGGGTGGCCACAGACTCGGGGAAATCGGGAAATGCGAGGATCCAAAATCATCGCGAAAAATGCCGAAAGAAGCCTGGAATTTCAAAATCCATAGGGAATTTTTGTCTTTTGGCAAGAACCGCTTTCAAATTGATGATTTGAGTAGCGCTTTTGTCATCTACTCGGTCCAACAATCCCAATGACGGATTGGAACAGTGTTTCTCTGCAAATCCAGCGTCGCTGAAGAAGATAGCTCGGTGCTCTATAGATGGCTCGGTTGTCAACTGGCAGACGTTCATAGAATTGACAGGAGAAATCAGGGATCTACGAGCCAGCCCTTGTTTCTAAATCCTCTTCGTCGTTTACTGCGGCTTTCACGTCGTACATAATTCCGTCAAGGACAACAGATTAGCATGTAGATCATTTCATTTTAAGTCATTCTAATTTCAAACGAAGCTTTTCGTCGGTATTCCGATCAAAAGTGTTCGCTGTTGTGGTTGACACGCTAGACGATAAGATACTGGCTGGGACAAAAGCTGAATATTGTCATCACGCCTGCAGCAATGGTCGAGTCGTTTCGCAAACTGAATCTCTTATGGCTTCGTTTCTTTTTGACGGTTCGGTGAAACTAGTTTGAGCCGCTACGGAGAATACTGGAGAAAACCCCGAGCGTCTGGTAGTCAACGCAAAATCAATTTTTTTGTATTCCAATAAGGACTGTATCGTTAATTATGAGTACACCTAAAAATTGCTGTATTTAAATATGTTTTGTTTATTTTGCTACTCAAATTCATTTAAATTGTTTATTGACCATCAAAAAAACCCATTACCCCCAGTATTCATTTAATTTTTCGTAGATCTGGCCAGCTCTCACACCTTCTTCTTGATGTTTCTCGTGAGGTTTTGCACAACCGTTCCGTCGATGGTTTTGTTTACGTTCACCCAGTCTTTTTTGAATTTGATTATGTAATCTGCTCCTCTAGCCTTCTTCCGCCCAAAATTTCTCAATGGGCCTTATTTGCGGACAATTTGGAGGATTCATTGCCTTTTCCACAAATTGGATATTATTTTCTTCATAGCAGTCCAAGGTGGCACGCGCATATTGGCAGGATGCCAAATCAGGCCAAACGGTGTCGAACCTTTGTGTTTTCGGATAAGTGGCAGAATTCGTTTGTGCAGGCATTCATTCCGGTACATTTCGGCGTTCATTTTAGCTCACTTATCCGAATTTTTCGCAAAAAATCGATTTTTCCGAATTTAGGACATCCGTTCCACGCTTCACGGTGTAAAACCTGGAAGTATCCTGTAGTCTAACTTAACGTACGTCTCGTTATCCATGGTAATGCACTTGTCTTCTGCTCAAAACGTCGTCGTACAGCTTCCGAGCTTGAGTTTTCACGGAATCCACCTGAATTTGGCTGCGTTTCGGACATATCCGGTACGTCTTCGAAGAATTTCGCTCCTTTGCGCGTTGGACCATTCCAATCGTCGTTCTACACTTTTTTGCGCTATTTCTTATAGATACCGCCTTTTTTCCTTCAAAAAGTTTGAAAATTTGTTTGTCCAAATTTGGGTTCGATGCACCTGTTTTTCTACCCCCGCCGCGTAAGTCCTTCAATGTGTGATGCTTAACAAACCGGTTGATCGCATTTTGGACCGCACAGACACTAACACCCTTTTCTTTTGCTAATTCTCTTAGCGACAATCCCTTTTCAGTGCAGTAATTGATCACAATCAGAGACTGAAATTTTCGCCTACATGAGAAGAGAAACGTCCTCCACACAGCAGTTTTCGCAAGAAAAGCAACGTCGATTTATAATTTTCGGAGAGCATGAGTAGCTGATAAATCGTTTCTTTTTCAGTGAATCCTAGATGGCGATAATTATTTTTCACTAACTTTTTGACACCTGAAAATGCACCAGTCTTCATGTTTTATGTTTATTCTGTCATTATAATTCGATAATGATGGTCCATGGTGATACCAGTGTGCACCGGTTTGGCCTTATTTTCGGTTTTATCTCGTATACGATCTAAGTTTTACGAGTATGTTGTCAGTGAAAAATGTGACATGAGAAAATATTTTCGTTGAATTTTGGAGAGAGATATTTTCGCACACGCAAGAGAGAGGATAAATAATTATCGGCGAAAAAAAGGAGATGAAAAAGTGAACGGTCGCTACTCATCGACAACCTGCTTGAGAGAGAGCATGGTTTTCACCCAACTGAGTGAGAATTTCGATCTCTGATCACAATTGATTTTCGCTTTTCTTCCTTAAGACGTCGCAGTGTTCCGCTTGAAGTAAAACTTTAATTTTCAATGAAAGTTTTCGTTTGTTTACAAGGTAAGCAACACATTGACACTAAACAGTTGTCAAAATAAGTCATAGTCTTTTTAATACAGAACTGCAAATGTATACTCATAATTAACGATGCAGTCCTTATAATTGCCCAAACAGCACTAAACGATCATGATTAGTTACAGCTACTTGATTGTGACTCAATTGGGACCAATAAAGGTCATTTAACTTGACTGAGGTATGGTATGGTTAACCACTATGCCACGGTCGCCACCCAAGACAATGCAAAATCGTTAACTGAAATAGAATTTACTGAGAGCTCTGCAAGTCCTTTATGTGGAAATCAGAGTTGCCTATAAGTTGGTAATCAAGAAAGTGAGAAAATTTCCAAAAAATTCCGACAAAGAAGTTTTGACATTCTGCAACGACTGCCGATCTCTTTAGGGGCTAATCATAAACCACATAGACTTTTCTGGGGAGAGGGGGGCTTTGACCAAAGTCTACGCTCCATACAAAATTTCAAAAAATGGTAGGAAGAAAAGTCTACGGGGGTCTGAGATATTCAAAAATGAGTTTTCGTGGTTTATAAACAGGCCTTTACTGTGGTTTTTGAAGAACCTACTCAACAAATGTCCATAAACATATCATTTAACGCGTTACGAAAATAACACCATTCGATTCCTTTGACTTTTTCACGTAAGATAGGCTGTTTTCAGCCAAAAACTTTGGCAGCGATTGTAGCTGAAAGGGTACGAACAAGAAAATCTCAAATTAATAGGGAAATAGGGCAAAATAAGCCACTTTCTGAGCTCAGAACTGAATGAAACTTGCACCATTCGATTCCCCAGAGTTTTTAATATGAAATAGGATTCTATGCGGGCAAACCATTCAGCGGCGATTGTATTAACATTGATGCCAACTCAAAAAGACACATTTTTAGGGGTAAATGGGGTAAAATGGACCATTTCCCGGGCTCGTCGCAGGCTGAAAATAGCACCATTCAATTTTTTGGCAAATTTCCCCAAAGAAATGATACATTTCAAGCAGCCAATCCAGCGGCGTCTCATCTGTGGGAATTTGGGTCCGTTTTTTCCCACTGTGCATTGGTTAGCAATTTCAGCGTTTTTTGTATTGTTTTGTTGTGATTTTTAGTCTCAAAAATCGTGAAGTGATAATTAACCTAACCTATAAATTATATGGAAAAGGGACTCCCTCCAGTTTCACCTCAAGTAATTGTCGGAAGAAAAACAATTCTTCCAACCGATTCCACTCTCACTTTCGCATCAATGTCACGGCGACGGAAAACCGCATGATCCAATCAGTCTTGCAGACTTCCAGGCAGTCCCGTCCCGCTCCAAGAACCGCCGCCATCGCCTTCGATAGCAGGGCAAGAAAAAAAGTAAAATAAAAACCGAATCTAAACCGTCATCAAACCATGCAACAACCACTGGACTCGAAGAATAAGAAGAAGAGCACACACTCACAAAACTAGGGCAATAATTTACAACAAGCGAAAGTAAAAGTTCTATAAATTAATGCGACTAGTAGCATAAAGAACAGAGGAGCAAAACTATCCGGGGAAGGGAAAAAAAAGGCAGCTCCATTCAAAAAAGAAGAAAAAAGAACTAACTCCCCACTTTTTGCCAGCCAGCAGTCAGTCCTTACGTCATCTCTGCTCTCTTCGTCTAGTTCCCGTCCCCCCTGGCTCGATGGCGCAACCAAACTCTGCTCTAGCCAAGACGGAGAATGTCCCGTCGGGACGTGCACGGAATCCCAGAATCGATCGTGTGGAGACATGAACACCACCCCGTTGCCCCCCACACGAGAGCGGACCGGACGACGATGGTGATTGCAAAAAGATCCAAGGGAGAAAACGCCACCACCACCACCACCCTTGGGCGAAAGGACAGACGAACACGGGATGGGAAAAAAAAGTCGCTGCAGCAGAAAGACGAATCGGAAAATAAAATAACGATGAGTGAACGGGGGATAAAAATCACGGAATCGTAAAGTATCAGCTGAAAAATAAAAACAGATCTATGTCAGAGGCGAATACACGGAACGAACGACCCCTGCGAATTCCTTGCAGCGAATGATGGAAAAAAATATGCGGAAAATCATGTATCGAAAGAAGAAGAAGAGCAATAGGAAGATAAGAAGCTGCAGCAACCCTCGCCGAACGCCGAGGGTGGTATTGAGGGAAGCTGGAAACTGAAGCCAGGCCTTAGCTGACCAGCATGTGCAGGTCATCTTCCTTCTGTCCCTGACTGCCTGCATTGAACCTTCGGAGAAAAATAATCACGGAGAAGAAGCAATAAATTTTTACCTACACCAATTTACACACACACGAACATTCATGTGTGTGTGTTTATGTGCGAAAAGTGTCCTTTTCTTGAACGCTATGTAAAAACACAGAGGGAAGAAAAATCAGCAACGGAAATGTCCACTACCAACTGCCGCACACTCACTCAAACGACCAACGACGGTGTGATTTTATGTGCAAATTGTAAACAACGGACCGAACCGATCACCAACACCAACAAACCTTCACCGCCAGAAGAACATAGAAGGAATTTTTATGAATGAACGTACCCGACCGGAGCCGACCGCCGCATCTCGTGCTACGTTCGGCTTTCTACTACTGCTCTGACGAAATGGAGAGAGCCGCTCTCTTCGGAGAGCGCGTGGAAGCATGTTTGTGCGAAAAAGCACATGTTTGGGTGCAACACTTTTACCGAAAGGTTGTCCGTTTTTCAGTTTTTCTTTTCTTCTTCTTCCTTGATATGCGCAGAAAATGCATCGTCGCAAGGAAACCAAGTGCGTGCGGAAGAGCAAGACGATACGATCAGCGACGACGCCGGCTCTTCTGGGGGAAGAAACGAAATGACTACACAGCTACTGAAAGCTCCTTTTTGCGCGATGGGCGGCACCGTTGCTCTCTTTCTCGCGACGGAACTCGGATGCAATCTTTTTCTCTGCGTCTTGTAAAAATAAAAAGACCTATGTGCATCGACCGCCGACGCATCCGGCAGTCCGGCCAAGACGCATACACTTGCATAAGCGCATACTGCACTTTTCTGACTGCAGGTCATCTTTCTCTCACTCTCACCGCCAATTGTATTGGGAAGCTTTTTGTTTTTTTTTGTTTGCACGGATTTAGACACGCGTGAACTCGCTCATCTCAAGGTAGAAAAACGAGAAGGAGGGATCTAATGGGCACATGATTTATGGCAGGTAACCTCTGACTCTGGCGATGGGGCCAATGTCTATGCCTATAGGTAGAATTTGTCTCGAGACCGACGCACTTTTTCCCAATTTCCAACATGTTTGTAGTGGTGTTAGTAGTAGCCGTAGTTCACCGCGCGCTGATTGGTCACTGACTTCTTGTTCTTCTTTCCAATTTTCCATCCGCAGATTCACGCACGACGACGCACTTCAAGATGATGATGGCAACGAAAGGCAAACGCCCCTTGCGGCATCTGACGGCAACGGACAAGATCGATGCCATCCAGCGGATTCACGACGGCGAATCCAAGGCATCGGTTGCCCGGGATATCGGAGTTCCGGAGTCGACCTTGCGAGGATGGTGCAAGAATGAGGAAAAGCTTCGCTACATGTCCCGACAGTCAGCGGAAAATGCCGAAAAGCTTACCAGCGAAGCAACGGCAGCCGCCCTCACAGCCGTGGCGGCAGCAGAATTGTTCAACGGACCACCGGAGAAGCGGATGAAGTTGGAGCAGGGACTGTTCGGGAACGGAAAGCTCAAATACGACGACAGCTTCTACAAAAGCCCACGGGGACCGATGAATGGGCTGGATCTGAGCGGAGGCGACAAGGGACTGGGTGTTTCCGGAGGAGATATCATCATGAACGGACTGCACGGAGCAGACTTCAGCTCCTTTGCGAAGACAGCGGCCGAGATTTCTGCTCTGAGTAAATCCAAGGAACTCAACCTCAAAGGATACGGTGCCGATTTGAGCAAACACGGTGATCCCAACAAGTCGGACCTCTCGATGGCGGCCATCAGCCCGCTAACCAGTCTGAGCCACCTATCCGGAATGTCCAGTCTAGCACAGAGTCCGCTGGCAATGAGTTTCAACGAAATCGCCAACAATCTGAATCTCTTTGCACAGCTCAACAACAACCACAACTTGGCCACCATGTCCAACCTGGGTGGACTCAGTGCAGCTCAATCGCTGCGGAATGCACGCCCAAAGGGCAACTCTAGTCAGAGCCCCCGCACCGCGAACCTGTCGGAATCTAACGGCGACAAAACTCCGTCGCTAACGGTGCGCAACTTGGCCAAACTGCAACAGAAAAATTCCGGCAGCGATCTCAGTAACGGTATGATGCATGGCATTAATCTATCCGACAAATACAAACAACAACAACCATCTGCTGCACCTCTAGGTCGAGAAACAAACGCACCGGTCGACGAAGCACTCTGGTATTGGTTGAAATCCCAACAGGCCATGCTCGGACTGAACAACCTCTACTCGTCCATGCCCCGTCCCTCGAGTCCCCAGCAAAGCTCTTCTCCACCGCAGCAGCATCAGCAGGTCCAGCATCATCCATCGACCCAAACACCAACGCCGCCGATCGTTTCCACCCCGCAGCCAACGCCACCATCCTCCGCTCCATCCCTAACCCCGGAGGACACCAAAAACTCCTCCTGGTTCTGGCAGTGGTACAAAACCTTCGGAGCATCTCTCATGCCCGGTGACAAATCCAACAACAACACCATCAACGCCAATGCCAACTCCAAACAGACCTCCTACGAAAATATCCTCTACTCTCAGCTCACCAAAGGCCAAAACTCCGACTCGCTCAACAACAATGCTCAACCCATCAATCTGAACATCAGCAGCTCAAACGGTCCGGAGAATCACAAATCCGAGCCAGAAGATCTCTCCAACCACAACCATTCCACATCTAACCCCACACCAGCCGATGATCACCAGCGCTTCAACCCAAGCCCGTCGACTTCCGCCAAATCCGAGTTGAAACAAGACGACGACGAAGATCAACCATCCGGTCCGGTCGAAGAAGAACCCTCCGGGGAAGCCAAATGCAACGGCAAAGTGAAGGATGTTCTGGACAATTTCCTCTTCCAAAATCACAACAGCAACGACCGTGCCAGCCCGGCCAACCTATCGGTGCGCTCGGCCGCCTCTCCCCATCGTCGCTCGATCAGTCCTGCCGTTAGCCATAGCCACAACGATCCGGAAAACGGCGATCTGGCCGTCACCACCAACGGCATCACCGACGAGCACAAGAGCGACATCTCCGAGGACTCCAACCATCTGCTAGCGGTGGACATCAAGAGCTCGGCCGAGGCCGTCGAACACGGTGAAAAGTTCCTCAAGTGGCTGGAAGCATGCAGCGATCCGAACGTGACCGCCATGCAGGTCATGCAGTTCAAATATCTACTCAACAGCATCAAACTGAGCGCCGAACGGCAACAGCACAACGCCGCCACCAGCGGAGAGGAACGCACTCGGGTGCGACGACGGAAGTAGACCCCCCTCTTCAACTCCTTTGATCCTTGTACATAGTTCCAATCCCGCCGCCCCCCGCCCCCAATAGTCCAGTCGAAATCAAAAGAAAGAATGCAAAGAATCACTCTGAACTCGATATCATTAGTCCTACTCTCACCCGGTCACTCACTCCCATTCGCCCTCGTCCGTTGAATCTCATTAGCTTCGATAAAACAAAACAAAACAAAACGACAGACGCCGAAGGAGTTGACCGGAGTTGATGCTAGCAGTAGGAAACTCGTAACGACATAAGTAGTTAAATTTTTCTCAATTTTTTATGAAGTCTATTATTTTGTTTACTATCATTATTTTATACAAACACTATCGAACGAACGAAGGAATCAGAGAGAATCCGTTATCAGGCAACGCTTTTCCCGTTGTCTGTTGCTGAGAAGAAGAAGAAGAAAAAGAGGTCCCTATCGCAAAGATGTAAATAATACTCATTGTTTATCTAGAGAAAGAGAAGTTGATATCGCATAACTTTTGACTAAGTAAGAATACAACATGCCAAATGTACAAGTTATCAAGATATTAATCTATGGAAAAGGAAAAACAAATCCGTATATCGCTATTGCATACAAAAAAAAACAAACAAAAATCAATCTATAAATGTAAGAAACTTTGGAAACCCGTTGTCCAGAACAAAATCGAATTACAAAGAGAAAAGTAGCAAACCATGTAAACACGCTGCTAAGTGGTCTCGTGTCAAAGATCTCGTATTTTCATTTCTAAAATTATCATCTTTTCACAACCGCGCCAATTCACCGCTCAAAGTCCAAAGAAAGTAGTAACCAAACGCTGGAAGCTTTTCGGTTCGTGACGACACATTCTAATCTATTTTTAGGGCAAAGTACATTCCCCTCCAAATGTAGGAGAAAAACAACAACAACAACAACCACAACAGGAAGGCCATCATTATCATTCATCCTGTAGTATTAGGAAGATGCAACTTTTGGAAAGTTACATTTAAGAGCACTATAAATATATAAACGAAGAAAAAGCAACTGTCAGGAAAACAAAAATCCTTTGGATAACAACAAACATTATTTTGGCAGAGAGGAAAAAAAAACATAAAACACAACTCGAAAACAAAAGGGACAAATTCAATGTGATGAAAATTAAACTGTATTCCTACAATGAGCAACAAAACAAAAAAAAAACACAATTACTCGAAAAACGGTGTCAAACATTTGCGTCGATAGAAAGCAAAAAAAACGGCGTTCGTGTGCAAGGAAGAGCTCACCGTCGCGAGGCGGACGTATTAAAGTAAAAGAAGAATGAATTATTAAATGAATTAAAGAAAATTAAAGTGAATAAAATGTTAAATTTAAACCTATGAGAGAGAGAGAGCGGTCCGGAAGCAGTCGTCGTAGGAAGGGATACTAATTATTGGTAACTGTAATGGAAAATTATTGAAACCACAGATGACAAACAAAAAGGAACTAGAGATTAAAATGGAAAAATAAATTATCAAATGATTTCTCAATATCAGAAAAAAAAATAAACAAACTGTTTACTTCTACGATGGAAGGAGAAAGAAAGTTTTCCGGTTTTGGGGGTCTACTCTATGTTAAATAATTGGGTGGGGTGGAGCGCAACTTCGGTAGCGGACCAAGTTTCGTCTTCTTTTGCAATCATTCAGCCATAGTCAAACCAAGTGATCTTATTTTCTGATGATGTATTATACTGCCGTTCTAAGCTCATTTGTCATAATTTGGAACCGTCTCACATTTAAAGGGAATCGCATAGAATATGGGGCAGTTATGCTTATATTGGTAGCATAGTACAGGGTGCGGCAGAAAATAATGCGAAAGAAATCTATTTCTTTCAAATCCCATTTTCAACTAATTCAAGCAATAATATCAACATTTTCGATTACAGTTATCCTCCATTTTTATTAGCCGACGCCGGAAGCCAGAGCATGCCTTGCGGACGTAGTCCTCCGACATTGACATTGATGTGCGTGACTTCAGGGTTTTCACACTAGGGTGTGATGATTTGCAGGCTCGTGCTTCGACATATGCCCAAATCGAATAATCCAACGGATTAAGATCTGGACTGCTAGGGGGCCACAAATCCTTCGGCCAAAACTTCATGTTATCGTTCAACCATTGTTGGGTTCGATTGGACGTGTGACACTACGCTCCATCCTGCTGTAGGACAACGTTTTGGTCCTCGGAGAAGTTGGCCTTCACCCAGGGAAGCACTTGGTCCTTTAAAATACCGATATACACTTCGGTATTGATTTTAACTCTAGCACACCAAAAAACAGGCGGCATTTTCAAACCGTTGGACGCCACCTAGCAAAACATCATGACACCATCCGGATGTTTGGTTTGAAACTTGAATTTCACTTTTTCCGGAACGTTCTCCATTTTCTGCGGTGAAATGAACCGATGCTGAAAAGCTTTTCGTCGGAGAACAGGATTATCATGTTTTCCTTCTTCAACAAGGAAAGCAATCTCTTGGAACGAGTCACTCGTAGTTCCTTGACCCGGTCCGTAATCAAGTGGCGTTTCACTCTGGCTCAGGAAGATGCATGCAGGTCTTCTTTGATGATTCCAAGTTTTCTTATGAAACGCACCGGGTTGCGAGCAAAGCGCGGACGTCCGCTTCCTGGCTTCCGCTGCTTAGGACCATCCTGCAGGGACTTTTTTTATGCGGTAAACTGTTCCCAAATGGCACCCTACCACCTTGGCAATCTCTTCCGGCTTCTTCTGGGCGAGCAACAAACTGGCGGTCACTTCTTTCGCGAACATGTTGACGAATTTGCAATAAAACAAATAGAATGTTTGGATGCAGCACTTGAAAGTAAACATAAACAAATACACTTTCGATAGAAACTAGTCACCAGCTACACGAATTAACCCCATACTTAAGTTTGAACATTTTCGCATTATTCGCTGCCGCACCCTGTATCCATTTTTTTTTAATCAGTTCGTTTATTTGTTAGGCTCAGGCGTGTGTAACACTTTACGGAGCCGATATTCATTATTGTTGTACAAAAAAATTTACTTTTTGTTATTAGTAAAAGAGGGATGCCAATTACTCGTGGCTAGCTCGAGGTTAATGGGTCACATTTTCGTTTGGAAAGGCCTAGGTAGGCAACTTATTTAAGCTATTATTTGCTGCTTTTGGTTGCGACATCTACCAAATCCTCGATCCCTGTAGTCTCTTCCAGGAACAAAGCCGCAGATCGGTGACCACAGTTTGCTGGGCAGGTACAAGTAGCACGGAAACAAAAGGATAGTATAACTGGGACACAATGGTAGGGAATTTACTAGAGTGGAAGGAAGGAGGGTGATGACGTTACACTCTTAGATCAGACAAACAAAGGAATTCGTAAATTGCTTGCATGTAGGGAAGATCACGCATTCCCAAAACATCTCTTATCTCGCGGAAGGGTTGTCTACCTAGGGTATCCAATAAAGGGCGAACATGAAATTATTGCGACACCGAAAATGTCTTGCCAATTTTCTTATAATGTTTAGAATCAAACCAAAATTTAAAGTAGTTTTATACATATATTTACTTCAAAAATCAAAAGAAAAGTTAATCGATGGAGCCTTGAGTGTAAAATTCAACGCATTTTCACTTGATGCCCTCCATCAAAGTCTTTACAGTGTCATCCGGTACCAGTTTCTCAGTTTTTTTTTCCATTTTCTTAACATGTCCTTCTCGTCTTTGACTGTCTTCTTGCTCTTCCGAAGTTCCCGCTTCATCATTGCCCAGTACTGCTTCACCGGGCGCAGCTCCGGACAGTTTGGCGGATTCATGTCCTTTGGAACAAAATGGACAGAATTGGCCTCATACCACTCCAGGACACTTTTAGAATCTGGCCAAAATAGCGGAGCTTCGTCGTGCTGCTGCAAGAACGGCAAAAGGCGCTTCTCGAGGCACTCAGATTTGTAGATCTCGCCATTTACTGTGCCCTTTGTCACGAAAGGCTCACTCCTCAGTCCGCAAGAGCAGATGGCCTGCCAAATGAGATATTTGGAGGCGAACTTCGACATTTTCTTCTTCTTAAATTTGTCGTCCACAAAGAACTTGCTCTTGCCGGTGAAAAACTCCAACCCCGGAATTTGCTTAAAATCGGCTTTTATATACGTTTCGTCGTCCATCACACAGCAGCCATATTTTGTCAGCATCTTCTCGTAGAGCTTCCGTGCCCGAGTTTTAGCCGTCGATTGTTGCCGCTCATCGCGGTTTGGGAAGTTCTGTACCTTGTATGTATGTAGTCCAGCTCTCTTCTTTGCATTCTGGACGTAGCTCTGCGACATGCCGATCTTTTTAGCCAAATCACGGCTTGAGACGTTGGGATTTGCTTTAATCATCCGCTTCACCTTTCCCTCCGTCGTTTTGTTCTCCGGTCCCGGTTTTCTTCCAGCTCCTTTGCCGTGGTCCAACGTCAACCGCTCCTGGAACCGCTTCAACACTCTGGAGACGGTTGAATGGTGAATGTTCAACATTTTTCCCAACTGCCGGTGCGACAGGTCAGGAAATTCCAGGTGTTTGGAAAGAATTTGTTCTCTCGACTCGCGTTGGTTCACCTCCATTTTCGTTGAATATAATAAATAATATAATATAATAATATAATAATATAATAAACAATATATTAATAAATAATATAATCGTTTCTTCATTCTTGGCATTTCGATAACCACAATTCCTCGACAAAATAGACAAACATTCGAACGTAAATCTCTTAAAACCCCAAGTACTTTCAAGCAAACAAGGACCACCACCAGAGAGAATAATATTTACCTAATATGATTCTGTTTTTGGGGATGCTGAGAGTTATGAGAAGTTAACATTTAAATCTCTGTTCACTGCTTTGTTTACAAAATCAGATACATCGTTTTGAATAAGTTGTCCAGCATTAGCTTATTGCGGGGTCTCAACTTGCCAATGAGGTATTCTTAAATTATTTACCAAGACAGTTTATTCGTAAACATCCAAAGTCTAGTATGCAGCTGACAAGTAAAGGCCTGGAGTATTTTTTGCCATTTCTTCCGAAGTAATTCTGGCAGCTGCTCCAGTACGGGCGAAATGTCAGTTTTAAAATACATGGGCAGGCGTTACGAACGTTACGAATTTTGCCCTCCTTTTCAGCTGCATACAGGGTAAGTAATTCCGACAGTAAAAGCATTTTTTGACCATTAAAGGGTGTCCACGATGAAATTGCCACACACAAAATTGATTCGCAAAATTCGAGTTTTCATCCGATTGCCATCAAATTTTCAGGGATTGAGAAATAACTATTAAACTTCATTTTACCATTTTACTCGTATTTTATTTACAGTCCATACGCAAATGCCCGCACCTTGGCCTTAACCCCGGCCATAAGATTCTGCACAACCTGTGAATCAACCGTTTTTTGCATGTAAACCCATACTTTCTTCAGTTCCTCGACTGTCTTCACTACCTTAGGTCGTTTAAGAAGGTGCTGCTTCATAATCGCCCAGTACTTCTCGATGGGGTGGAGCTGCGGAGTGTTGGGAGGGTTGAACATGTTCGGCACGAAATTGACCTTATTGTCCGCATACCACTTCAGCACGTCCTTGGAGTAGTGGCATGAGGCCAAATCCGGCCAGAAGATTGTTGGGACGTTGTGGGCCTTCAGGAGAGGAAGCAGCCGCTTCTGGAGGCACTCTTTTATGTACACCTGTCCGTTCATCGTGTCCTGGGTCACGAAAGGTGCACTCCGCTTCCCGCACGTGCAGATGCCAAACCAGGAATTTCTTCGCAAATTTGGACATCTTCTGAGTGCGGACATGCTCCGGAGCGCTGAACTTATCCTTGGCCGTGAAAAACAGGTTGCCGGGGATCTGTTTGAAGTCGGCCTTCACATATGTTTCGTCGTCCATGATGCAGCATTCAACTTTCGTCAGCATGTTGAGGTACAACTTCCTGGCACGGGTTTTGGCGGACTTGTTCTGCTTCTCGTCGCGATTAGGGGCCTTTTGTACCTTGAACGTTCGAAGCCCAGCCTTAGTTTTGGCCTTCTGGACAAAACTTCGGCTTAGGTGCAGCTTCTTAGCCACATCCCGAACGAAGGTGTTCGGATTTCGGTTGAAGGCCCCAACTACGCGGTTGTGATTTTTGGTGTTGTACGGAATACTTTTTCCTTCACTTCTGGGCTTCCGATCGGTGGTCAACCGTTCCTCGAACCGCTTAATCACTCGCGACACCGTGGAATTCGCGATTCCCAACGTTTTAGCGATGGAACGATGCGAGAGATCCTTGTTCTCGTGATGAATGCGCAAGATTTTATCACGCACGAGCTGTTCTTTCGACTCCATTTCCGCGAGTTTTGATCACAGAGAAAACTTGCAGGATGTAAATAATGCACTATGAACTAAATCCACCCAAATTTTCATTAAATTCTACCCAACGGTTAAAAAGTTAGAGCAATTTCATAGTGTGGCAATTTCATCGTGGACACCCTTTACTTGTCCTATCCTAATGCATATTACTTTTGAGCTGCATACTAGCCTCATCGTTGGAAAAAAAATGATGAAGAGGAATTAACGTTGGCTAAATCGGAGAAGCTTATCGTAAACCGTGAGTCAGCAGAGGTCCGAATGATTAAGTGTAGCGATCAGGAATAAACAGCCAATGCACAGTTGGGCAAACCCAAATTCCCATTAATTTAGGCGGTACAGGGTAAGAGTCTTCAACAATAGCTTCTCCCCTCATTTTGGATGCAAACTAGAACTATTACCCAAAAATTGAGCTAGAGTGCTATGTAAATTTGCAGAATACGCTAGGAAATTGAATAGAACAAATTTTACTTTGACCAGACGCCAGGAACTGGTCCATTTTACCCGATTTCCCCTTATATTTCAACAAACTCCTATACCGTGGGGTATTAAAGATTGGCGCAAGTAACACTACTCTCACTTGCACTGTACTGATGTGTGTATGGTGTGTTATAAGAACCCACCATCAGTACAAGGATTACCTATGGCTACAGGACTATTCTCAGTAGGTTGTTCTGAGAGAATAGCATACGTGATGGCTTGTTGTAGCAGGGTCAGTCGATCTCAGTGAGGAATTCCGAAAGACAACGGCCAGAAGCACGTGTCTTCACATGACAAGGGACTGGCGACTCCACGAATCCTTTTCCACTCAACATACTCTCACTTGCACTGTACTTATGTAAAAATATCCGGAGGATCTAATGGTGATGGTCCCATTCAGGGATAACCTCAGGAATTGGTTCATTATACCGGATTTGCCCTCATACTTGAATGAACTCATATACCATGCGGTTTCAAAGATTGTTATTTCAACACTAGCTTCATTCGAAGATTTTTCATCTCACCAACAGATTTCCTGTCTTGAAACCTTAAACATATTTCTTTTATTCCTTTATTATCGAGATTTTCAGCCCTGGGCTGGTTCATCTCCCGTCGTAGTCACTCAATTACCTTTTGTGTACTTTCGTAACTTGTCCGGGGGTGAGATTCGAACTCGTGACTTTGGTACTTTGAGAGGTATGGTGTTGATCACTATGCTGGGGTCACCCCAAACCTTAAATACAGCTGCATTCTGGAAGGGCTCTTCCCTCAGCGGTTATCATGTGGGATTTCTTTTTGACTGCAATACCTTGCCTATGCGGTCCCTGATAAGATGAGCCGTAGCCACGCTTATATATAATTCTAGCTAGACAAAGGCGTATATTGATAGACAATGTGTTCAAGATCATCGACATTCATACACGCTATTTCTAAACAAGCCAAAGTTGAGTAGGATTGACACAAATTCGTCGGAAGTATTTTTTTTTTTTTTTTTTTGTAAGGTTTACTGGCGGGACTCTGAATAGAGTAGAAACCTCTACGCCAGGCCTTTGATGATATCGTTGCGTAGATCCTTTCGAATCATTTTGCCAGCCGTACACGGAACATGTCGTCCAAGAAGACGCTATTGCAAATGACTCGGAAGGAGCCACGTTTGAGAATTTTGTTATGTTATGTTGTTCTTTTTTATTTTTTTTTCCATAGTCTATTTGTGATTTTGTTAGTCAGTATCACGTTTTCAGCTTGAATGATTTGTTTCGAAGTTCCTTCTATCTTTTGTAGTCTAGTCCGTTGGATTGTTATTTGTTTGAAAGTTTTCCGAAGCAGTTTTCTCGAACCAAAAATAAGAAGTTATTGTTCCTTGTGTGTTAGACTGACATAACATAACTCCCTTTGAAGCATTTCACCAGCCGTGCAAGGATCATGTCGTCCATAGAGACGCTGTTGACACTGCCTCAAAAGGTGTTACATTTCCCAGGTTTGCTTCTTCTTTCTTTGCATTATGTTCATGTCCATTGTTTTGTGTCATTTGGTCATTGGCGTTATTTTGTCTTACCTCGTCTGATTCATTTATTTTTGTTCGGCTTATTCTTTTCATGTGTTCTACATTATTGAATTTTGGTTTTACTATCCTTTCATTGTGTCTGTTATATTTGTCTGAAACCAATTCCTAGTCTTGGCGGTCTTGACCGATCTCTTTATATTATTCCGCCATGATCTTTTAATGCCATATAAGTTGACCCATCGCATAAGATAGTGAGTGGTGAGTCTCAATTATTTGTATAATTTTGCAAATTAGAATAGTTAATTATGAAGTTCTTACCTTGATGATGTGCAAGCTTGTTGTTAGTTTTTACTCACTTATGACCTATGTTATTTCTCACGAGTTTCCATTCCTTTGCAATCGTATATTATATCTGCTAGTACCGATATTCAGAATACTCAGAATGACCAGTCAATGTCTATGTTGACCACTTGACCACTGTTCGTTCTGAATACCAAAGTATTTCAGCACATGTTTTTGGATAAATTTGCTGTCCCAAATACTGTCAATTAAAACCGACCACATGAGGTAAGCTCTATACGGACATTTAATGTTTCCAGAATAGTCATCACGTGAAGTTGACTGCAGGTTTCTTGGAGCTGACATACAATACAGAGAAGATATAGAGAAGAATTGTTATTTGTCCTCAAGGCCACTTGTCTCCCTAAGCGGACCCTCCGCGTCCTATTCTTTTCATAAAATCCCAGCCTTTAACTCCTTGTCAGCATCTGTCCTAAGTTACATTTTTCAATGACCTTTGCTCAGTTCAGAGGGTCTGATCCCTAGCTAAATAATATGTTGTTAGAGTCAGTGCCTTGATCACGGCTGTCGTATAGACCGTACTTTTAAATTATAATATATATTTGCATTATCTGCACCTGACACATCAGGACATATTACTAGTTGCTCACAATCATGATCAAAACACTCACCCTTTTCGATAATGATGGGAACAATAAGATTATTATGAATACCAAGTTTGTAGGTATATTTGCTATTTATTCAATGACAATTAGAGAGTAAACAGCAATGAAAGAGTGTCAAGCAAATAAAAAGTGCACTTTTTGTCGTTTCCCTAAATTATTTGAAGGAATTTGTAGATTGTTCCCAGCTTCGTATAAGAGTGAATTGTGGCTAAACCCGCCAGTAAGCCACCTCTTTCAGTGCCTTCTAATAAACGTACTACGACGTGGCAATTTAAAGAAAGTAGAGTGTGATACTATCACTGCTGATCATGTTCTCAGTCTCCCATGCTGGCCTTTTGCATGGGATTAACCCTCTCACCTACGACAAGGTGACAACCATGATCTTCGAGAGGGTTATTCACCTTAGTAAAAAACTACACAGAAAAAAATAAATAAAAAATAATTAATTTTAATAAGCGTGTAAAATTTTCCCTCGTTTAATTCCAAGCCAAAGGAGGCGTAAACTACGCAATTGGTTGTAGTTTTTGATGAGCCATACAACAATGTTTGCAATATTTCATACAAGAGGCTTGATTCAGGCGTTATCTGGCTTAAATTTACATAAAATGTTCCATTATTTTCTGCCAAATCTAGCATTTCCTTTATGTGCACACAGATAAAAAGAAACATTGAATTTTGTGCGTTGTCTAATGCACATAAAGGGAATGCTGGATTTTGCAGAAAATAATGAGATAATCCATGTAAACTTAAGCCAGATTACGCCTGAATCGAGCCAGTTGTATGAAAGATTACCAACATTGTTGCATGGCACATTAAAAATTGCAAACAATTTCATTGTTGTTAACGCTTCTATTAGCTTGAAATTCAACGAGGGGAAATTTTACGCGCTTGTTAAATTAAATTTTTTTTTCTGTGCATTAGATAACGAAGAAAATTCAATGTTTCTTTTTATATGTGTGGTTCCAATACTCCTCAATTCTGCACTCTGTACCCAAAGTCAGCATTCCCCATCTTAACCAGTTCCATTTATCATGAAGAAGAAGATCATAGTTTTTTTTAATTATTTCGTTTATTTATGAGGCTCAGACGTATGCAACACTTTACTGAGCCGATATTCAAAATTGTTATTCCCATTATTTTGCACCAATTACTTGTGGTAGGCTCGAAGTTAATGGGTCACATTATCGTTTGGAATGGACTAGACAGGTTACTTATTAAAGTTAATAAATGTTGGTCATGGCTAAGTTTGCCAACAAGTACTCGGTTCCTACAGTCCCTTCAAGGAGCTATGCGCAGATGGTCGACCAATAGCTTGCCGGGCAGGTATAAGAGACACGGAAGTTTGCAACTTTGCTAAAAAAATATTCAATATTCAAATCAAATAAACAGAAGTCAAGCAAAGTCAAAATAAGCTCAAATAATTTATGAATTATAAATTTTTAAAATCTATTGTACCATAAACTAAACATATTTGTTTAAGAAATTTCCTAGAAAATTTTAATGTACGAGTTTCAGTGGAATTTTGAAATCATTACGCTGGTCGAATTTCACCTATGATCGAATTGAGTCCGCTTGACTGTCGGGATACGAACAATTAAAACGAACAATAAATGACAAATAAGGAAAAGTATATCTAAATTTTCGATGTGCTGTCCCGTTTCCTTGCATTGCAACAACCATTTGTAGTGGATTTTATGTGTTCTACAGTGATCGCAAATAATAAAATTAATTTAAATGCAATAACATATAATCAAACCAATACGGGAAATTAAAAAATAACCTATTGAAATAATAATATAGTCCACGGTAATAGACTATATATCGGTATCCAAGCTGATCACCATCTCTTCTAAAGACTTAATCTAGGTATAAAAATGATATTAGTTGAAAAATCCGAACTCAGCAATAATATGCATTCCATTACCCATCAATACACTCAAATGCGAAGCTTGAGATACACCCAAAAAAGAGATTTTTCTATTCGACAACAAAAGATTTTTTGTTTTGTAGCTTTTTTTGCTAAGGTACATTTAAAGAAAAGGAGGAATCGGGTGTCAAAATTCATATATGTATTTACTATCTTCTTACGTGAGGGAGAGAGGGAGTAGAAAATTACACAGAATTGATACAGAGTTTCAATAAACTGTATAGGAGATACGTCGAAGAACTCCAGGAACGGAGTGAAATACCCTGCTACAGATTCAGAAAGGATCACCGTGAAACATTTTATGCTGCTATCAGGGCAAAAGTGGGCACCAAAGACAATCCAACAACTGTGCAGTTTATAGCAGCATACAAAAAGTTGATTGTGAATAACAATGTCACTTCATCGGCATATGCTAACTGCCAAAACTTCGATGAAGTGAAAATGCTTCATGCTGAAGGCAAATATGCGTTCTACCTTGAATCAGTGAAGAACTCATTGACCACCGGATACGATGACGACAATACAGGTGATGACGAAAATCCTGCACTGATTGAGATGGTCACAAATTCTCAAGTGGCTGATGTTTTCCACTCAATCGCTGCGGTATTCCGCTACTCACGATCAGAAACAACTTGTTGGAAAACTAAAGTGTGAACAATGCTTGCCAGAGCTCATTCAGAATACCGAATATAACGATGTTAATATATAATCTATAGATACATTTAGCTAATTTGCACTATTACTGAATGAGAGTTGAACATCTTGATAAAAAAGAGCGACAATTTCAACATTGCCAAGTATACGAAGCTGGAAAACAGGATCTTCATGACAATTTACAACGCCGATCAGCATGTTTTCATGCAATTATCACGGCACGTTTTGGATAAAGATTTAGTGAATAACCATCGTAACATCTTCATAAATGTGTGCATTGATTTTTATCTAAAGCTACGACTGGAACAATATGCCAAAAAATGTGATAATGCAAAGCAAACACTCCGCAAAAAGCTTACTACATTGATTCTTTTCCGAGGTGATTAGTGATTTACCTTTACAGTCATAAACGTGTATATCGAAGAGAAATAGAGTACATGACCTTTGACTCAGCCTAATATGCAGCAGTCAATTACAATTTTATTAATACAGGTATACCTCGATAGTACGTACATCAACGTTCTCACTTCAAATTGCAATTGCATAAAAACTTCTGGTTGAATCTGAAATCTGATATAACCAAAAGAAAGAGCAACCTTCTGCTCTTTCTTTTGGTTGTATTAGATTTCCGATCAATCTGTAGTTTTTATGCAATTGTGATTTGAAGCGAGAAAGTTGATGTACGTGCTATCGAGGTATACCTGTAACTCATAAAATAGTTGAGCTAGAAACGATATTCAACTATTCATACCTTTGATTAGGTATGCCACATAACACGTTTGCTGTTTTGAACCATGGAACGTTAACCAATTAACTTTATGAAGTAGCAAACTTTCGACGAGTATGGATGTAATGTCGACCAATTAACTCCGTATTGGGTCTATTCGTAGATGCAACTTTGTCTTATCATTAAGGATTGTTCAAAACAATCGTTGTGATGTTTATTTTTATCATCTCTTTAGGCATTCCACTTGAAGTTATATTCGCTACGCTCAGCCCAGTACAAATTATAATAAATCTACTTTATTGCACTTGAACATGATCAACCAGTCATTCCATTTCAAAACATGAAAGTTCCTACTATATAGATTTTGTTACTAAGGTTTCGGTTTGAACAATCCCTCTGAAAGATTTACAACCACTAACTCACACATTTCCATTGAAACCTTTATCAATATAAACATTTTACTTTGTAATAATTACACTTAGCCATAGTTGGGAATATAGGAAACGATGTGTCCCTAAATGTTGGTCTAAGATTTTCTAGTGAAATCATTGTTCATGGTTTTATGTGAATGGTTAATTTATAACGTGTGACTATTTTCTCTACATCTAGAATATAGCACTAAACATATTGGTTCAATTTAGCCTAATGTAGGTCATTTGAAGATCATAAAGATAATTTGTTCAGCCTAACCAATAAAGCCATGGTGGCTGGAAAGTTAAACAAACCGAAAATATCACTCAAGTATGTAACTTTAAATTGATGAATAATGTCTTAACTGCTTCAAACAAATCAATCATCATGATGCTAATATGAATTTGCCGATTATCGCTGGATTTATGGCACTTTTGATACATAGGCCGAATGAAGAAGCTAGCAACATCACATCCCGTTACGCTATATCAAAAGATAAATTAAATGAAAGAATACAAACTTTGAAAATCTATAAAAAAGAATGAAATAAATCCCTATGCTTTAAAAGCATTACATGTAGGAACGCTCATATAATTCTCGAGACAAATCGATTTTCGGAAGTAGATTTTCCAGATTTTGATTGGTACGAGTATATCTTGTTTATAAATACCTAGTTCGAAAACGAACAAATGGTGAGCTTTGCAAAACTTAAAGAAAACCCGTTGACATGACTTAATCTGTTACGTGGAATATCTATCAATGAAGTTACATTTCACAAAAATTCAAATCTGCTCTACACGGTGTTCAATAAGTTCGGATAAACTTTCAAAATTTGTTAAAAAAATGAAAACATGTTTTTTTATTTTTTGGATTTATGTTATTGAAAGCTATGTTTTCAAGGAACGTTTACAACATTTCTCTTGGAATGACCCCCCCTTTGTACTCCTTAACGAGCTTTAAACGTTTCTCGAACGCGTCGCAGGCGGCACGCACGGACTGCATGGGCATTTCGTCCCAGATTTTGAGAATTACCGTCTTGAAATGATCCAAAGTGCTGACCTTGTATTCGTTCAGCTTCGCCATCATATAGGACCAAACAAAAAAGTCGAGAGGATTCAAGTCCGGGGAGCTGGGAGGCCACAAAGTTTTGTCCAGAAAGTCGGTTAAATTGTCCCGACACCAGGCTTGAACCACATTTGCCGTATGGGCTGGTGCACCGTCCTGCTGGAACACGTAGTGCTCATCGCCGTAGAGGCTTCGGAGACTGGGGGCAACAACCTTTCCAAAACCTCAGTTTTGTAGTACGCCGCGTTGATTTTGACGTTTTTTCAATAAACACCAAGGGTAGCTTACCACGTTTGCATACTGCCCCCAAACCATCACCGACGCGGCACTTTGGAACCGAGGGATGTTTATATTGATTCAGGAATGCTGTCCCTCGATGGCGCCCACACCCGGTCATTTTGCAATATCAGTGGCTGCTGCAGCACGAACAGTTTCTCGTCCGAAAAACAAACTCCTGACCAGCGTGCCGAGAAAGGATCCTCTTAGCTCGATCCAACCGCTTTTTGCTGGTAGCCTCCGAAACGCCATGGACCTTACGTTTTTTGTAAGGCCTGAAACCAAGGTCCTTGGTGAGTATGGTGTGAGCGGTTCCAATGGAAACGTTGAGATCTGCAGCCGTTTTCCGGATTGAGCGGTTCTTTTGCGCCGAATTCGCTCCCTCACGATCTTGATGACCCGTGGCGTCCTCGCTGAACGCGGCCGACCGGATCTCGCACGGTCATTGGTCGAGGACGTCTCCCGGTATCGCCTGATGGTCGTGTAGACAAAGTTCCGCTTGACCCCATGCGATTTCAGCAGCCGGAATATATCGCCGGGTCGCTCACCGTTCAAAAAACGCTTAATTACGAAGTCCCGATACTCTTTCATCGTGCGTAACAAACGAACAACAACTAACAGAATGTCAACACCGCGCACATTCGGTAGCGTATGAATGAAGCTAAAGCTGACACCAATACCAATGCAGAATATGTACATGGCGCATACCTACGCAATGATGAAAACTTGTATTCGAACTTATTGAACACCGTGTACACAAAGATTTTTAAATTACTGGTTTGGCAAACAATCCAATAATCGCTTTCCCCTCTCATACGTTATTTCGCTTTCAGAAATAATCAAACGACTAACAAACAAATGGTAAAAAATAATGGACTTCATATTTGAACGATCCTTTAGTACTCTTCCGCAATTGATTATTGATCGCTCCCCTTAGGAAACGCTTATCAGCTCCCTCTTCCCCTTTGAAACTCGTTTTGTATGAAGTAATTCAAAATTTCTTACCGATTGTCACACTTAATACCTCCCCCTCCCTTCAGTGCGTGATGTAATTTATGTATGATACACTTTAATGTTTCCCCTAATTCCGTGTTCATTGCAAGCATAAAATGTAACAAATTGTGTATTAACATTTTTTTTTATCGCACACTATATCGCATGTCATATCCGCATTCCGACCTTTTTAGAAAATTCGCTAGATTCTTTTTTGGTTTGACACGTTTGACAGTACCGCTGGACCAATTTTTTGTATTTCAGTGACAATGTACTAGAAGTGTCAAGGGGGGAACAAGGTTGATCACAACCGACTATGTAATACCACTTACCTTTGTCTGCTGGCTTTGTCCGCAATCACTCGCGCCACCGAACAATAACCAATCGAAACAATAGGTAACTGCTATACCCGATCAAAATAGTGCCCAACAACGTATTGACACAACCGTTCACAGCCGTTTTTCGAAGCAGACGTTACTCTAACAATTGTTAGAATTCATACAAAAGGCACATATGTAAACAAATTCTTTTTCATATGATTTTCCCCTCTCGACTGTTAGGTAAAGCAGAAGTCGTATGCTGAAAATAAACCCAAATGAGCGGGAGATAGTTTCTCTCCCATATAGGGGATTTGAGAGTATGAACAGATAGTTCGTTAGAACCATTTAAGCTACCGGTAGTATATGAGCACGATCAAGCCTCATGGTGATGAGAAATTATTTCCTTCTCAAACAACATCATAATAAAAGATAGTTTAAACACCATTTTGTTGTACCGATAACATTCGGACACCTTGTAGTCGCTTTTTTTTAATGCGCACATTAAAGAGTATAACATTGATGTAACATGTGAAATTGGGAATTTTTGTATGGTTTGTCACGACCCCCCCCCCCCCCTCCTCCCACATCACCCTTTACTGCTTTACATTATTAATGGACCTTCCCTAAGAACCAGAACGTATGAAAACTCTACCAACAAAATACAGAATCAATCATCAAATTCACTCACCATATTAATCTGATCCGGCAGGGGCTCGTAAACGATGTAGTCCGCCACGAACGATGCAATTTCCTCCCACGACCCGATCATGTCGGGAAACAGGAAAACCGATGGCTTCAGCGACGTGCACACAAACTTCTGAACACCGCACTCGTTCGGCAGCGCAAGGATCAACGGTTTCCGGTGCGGAAACCGTTCCTTGTACTGCCGCCGAAAGTTTTCCGCAAATAGCAGCACTAATTTTTCCTTCGTGCCCAGCCGTTTGTAGGACTCCGGAAAGCACACAATTTCTTCGTACGCGGGAGAAGGATTTTCCGGAAAACATGTGTCAATCAAGCCGAGCTTGGCTTTCACACCGGCCACGGTGTCACTCGCGATGGGCACTGAGCACTCGGACGTGTCATCGATTTCCGGAGGATTGGTCGGTGTCGGAGGAGGAAGACGCAACTCGCGAGCAAGCGCCCGCTGCGCACGTAACTTCCGCCGAAGGGTTTCCGCGACGTTCCGCGATACGGATTCTTTCGACATCTTCGGTTTAGATTGTTGAAAAAATAATATTTCGTAAAAAATAAACAAAAAATCACCACCGGTTTCACGCGAACTCGATTCGAGAATAATTTTCCATACGGTCAAACAAACAAATTCCGGAAACCATGGCAACGCATGGTTACGCATCAGTTTTTGACGCTCGCATAACGACGCCGGGTGTGGGTTACCCTCTCCCTCTCTTATGCCACAAAAACCGTGCGCCGATCTGAACGACGGTGAGTGCCAGCATGGCGCTTCACGCCCACGGGTGGCAACAACTGGTGGTCTCTTTCTTACGCAAGCGATGTGCAACCGAGAGCTTTCGCTCGACGGTGAGGAGACATCAATGCGGCGAGCAATGGTGGGCTATGAACTCGTTCGCGAGAATGAGGATTTTCGGTCCATTTCTGATACCGATAACGTTAGAGCAGTTGTAAAGAACCCGATTCGGTCCACTTGTGGTAATGCACAGAAAAAAAAGCGTTCCCGAAGTAACGAAAACGGACCGTGAACTAGTTCACGTTTTCAAGATTTTTCTCTTTGAACGTTGTTTAGTTCATGATTGCATGATTCAGTTCACGTGTATTTTTGCTTGTTCTCGAATTCATGAATGCAGCTCACGAATCTGGGCACGAATTTTTATCCGTGTAATGCGCCCATTAAATACAAGTGACTATTTTCGGATGGATGGAAAAAAGAAAGGAAAGAGATATTTTAACAAACCAAATTGCATTTTATTCATTAAGAAATAAAAAAAACTTCACACCTTGCGGCAGTTAGCCGGAATTTTGACCAGTGTTGAAAAAAAGAAGCTCGTAGGCATATTCTTCAGTTCTTTGGTCGCCTTTTTGCTCAAATCATCCGTCGTTTTTGAATATACTCTTCTCTGCAAATTGGCTCAGAACTTCTCGATTGGGCCGAGCTGGGGCATTTTGGGAGGGTACACACTTAGATTTTTATACCGAAATCTGTAAAGTTTTACCGAATTCTCAACAGCTGAACGTTCGGTAATCCGATTTCACGGATTTCGGTAAAATTTCACCGAAACCCGGTAATTTTTTTTACAGATATCTGTTAAACTTCACCGAAATCCGTAAAATCGGATTACCGAACGTTCAACTGTTGAGAATTCGGTAAAACTTTACAGATTTCTGTAAAAATAACTAAGTGTGTACACACTTAGAAAAATTTACAGTATTCGGTAATTTTAACCGAACTTTCAACAGCTGAACAGTTCGGTAATCCGATTTACCGGATTTCGGTAAAATTTGACAAGTTCCGGTAATTGTTTTACCGGAATACTGTAAAATCTCACCGAAATCCGGTAAATCAGATTACCGAACGTTCAGCTGTTGAAAGTTCGGTAAAAAAATACCGAATACTGTAAAATTTTCTAAGTGTGTAGGCATGCATGGGCATCGCTGAAATGTCCAACCGCTCCATTTCCTCCAGCCCCCATTTCGAGTAGTCGGCCGACGCTAGATCCGGCTAGAACACCCCGTCGCCATCCTTGTGGTACTTTTTATAGCAATTTCGTACCTGGTTTCTCTCTGGGTTTCTGCTTGGTTCTCCGACGCCGCTGGCTTGGACTAACGCTTCCGCATTTTGGCAAAATTCGTCTTGACCGTTTGGCCGGTCACACCAACCTCCCGGCCCAACGCACGGAAAAAAGTGACCACCTTGCCTTCTGTCTTCCGTTTGAGCTTCTGTTGTAGCCACCGGTCGCTTAAAACCGTCTCCCCTCGATAGACTCTCCCTTCTCTAGAAAAGCCAGAATCTTGACGACGTTTCTGGAATCGTATCCGGGCGGCACGAAGTGGGCCACGATGACCGATATTTTTAGGCCCGGTTGGAGCAAGCGGTACGAACAAACCAGATCGAAATTGTTTCATTGTTTTCGCCATAGCTGCCGTAAACAAACTGATGTAGCTGTCTTCTTTTATAAAGTAATGCAACGCAGTTACACAGCAAGTGGTCAGAGTTGTCACTCATGAGGATACAAAAGGGACATTTGCCTTCATGTAGCTTACCGATGAGCTATAGGTGATAATGTTCTGTTTTAAATCCATGAGCATCGGCATGAGCATGATTGACCGCCCGAGGCTGCTACTACGTTATTGCCAGATCAGCTGTCATTGCAAAAAGAACCAAAAGATGATGCTTGGGACTAGCATACATCCTCAATGTGTAAAAACTGGTGATCCCAAACCAAGACAAAGCCAGCGCAAGCCTCACACGAATGTCTAACCTGCAGGGAATTGGTTGGAACACGTTGACGTTATATTCGCTTTATTGGAAACCGAGAACACCTCTGCACTTCCACGAGAAATCACTGGGATGTTTGATAAAATGGTTGGGTTTGCAGTGGGTTCCGTTTTGGTAAACGTTTTGCTAAATTCAACTGACGTGACGCGAAGAAGATATTTAACTATGTTCCCGATTTATTCTCTGTACACAGATTCACATTAATGTTATTCAAATTATGGCACCGATTTAAAACAACAGTAAGAATGCTGTTGGAACCTGTAAACGTTGGCAAGAGGAGCCAACAAAAAAAAAATATACTTTGATGACTTCTGACAAACTTCAACAAAATTATGTTAAAATATCGAGTTTGAGGGCCGAGTAAACCATCAGAAGGGATGCTGATGGGGCCACTCACAAGTGTGGGTGGTTAATAGATAAGACCTTAAGCTACACAGCAGTAACACATCTACACTACCTAGAATCACCCTGTTAATAATGTTCTGTTATAAACATAAAATGTTTCGAAAGATTCAGTAACTTAGAACCCAAGTAAAATTGACAAACCATCCAGCTAACGGGTGGCAATTAAAATTTTGGAATTTTTTCGAGGCCTCTATGCTCAACAACAAACGAGCTCAGAGAGAAATAAGAGTGTGTATGCGTTAGTTCTTTCTCTCCTCTTTCTGCTAGTATTTTCTGTTTTGTTTATGCTTGCTCAGTTTTGCTCAAAATGCCGTCGAAACAAGAAGTATTTCGCGAGCGCGTTGTACAGTTCTACGAACTGCACAGAAATCTCGGCAAAACGTATACGGTACAACATTTTAAAAGCGAAAATGTTGCGACTTCGACTGTTTACCATATCCTAAGATCCCCAACAACTGCTCGCAAGCAAGGTAGTGGAAGACCAGCCAAAATTAGGGACGCAAAAGGACTTCGTTCTCTTTCTCGTGCCTTCAACAACAAGGATTCACTGAGCCAACGGGATGCCGCAAAAAAGTTCAACTGTTCTCACCAGTACATCTGCAAAACATTGAAAAGAGTCGGAATAAAGTGCCGAAAGAAGACACGAGCCCCGGAATATACTGATGCACAGATTTCAACGCTGACATTCCAATGCCGTTGGTTGATTAAAAATTATTCCGGAAAAAGTTTTGTTTTGGACGACGAAAGCTACTTCCCTCTTTCGAAGACGCAGATTCCCGGAAACGATCGATACTATTCAACGGATAGTTCTACTACACCTCCGAACATAAAATATAAGTTTAAACATAAGTTTGAACAGAAAGTGATGCTGTACATTGCCATTTCCGAGAAAGGCATTTCTAAGCCATGGTTCAAGCCCTCTGGTTTGGCAATCAATCAAGATGTGTACCAGAACGAATGTTTGAAGAAAATTTTGATCCCGTTTCTACAAAAACATCATGCTGATGGACAATACGTGTTTTGGCCGGATAAAGCGTCATCGCATTACGCCATAAAAACACAATCGTTCCTGACTACCCATTCGATCCCATTTGTACCCAAAAACCACAACCCGACAAATCTGCCTCAGTGTCGCCCAATCGAAGATTTCTTCGGGGTTTTGAATTCCTTGGTGTACAAAAATAACTGGAGAGCCACGAATTGCAAACAGTTGATTGGTAGAATCAAGAGATGCATTCGCAAAGTTGACATGGAGGCCGTACAACGCTCCTGTTCCGACATCAAACGGAAGCTTCGCCGAACATCCGATTACGGACCGTTTTTAAATGTTCACTAATTTTTTTTCAACAGTGGACAATGTATCTTTTATTTGAATAAATCAGATCTTCTTCAACTATGTTTGTCTTTTTTTGACAGCTTGAGAAAGAAATTCCAAAATTTTAGTTGCCACCCGTTATATTAAGTTTTATCAAAGTTTTATGAAAGCCACTAATAATCAATTTGGTATTATTATGGCACCACGAGCTGCCAATACGTTTCATATTTTAGTCAGGTTTATGAGAACCTAGACAGCTTGTTAACAATGATCTTAAAACCTTGTTTTCTCAAATTCCTTTGTCTCCTATCAAAGGATTTATTTCGACTCTAATAACTCGTGAAATGCTGCTTTGAAATGTCGTTTCAGGACTCACTCATAGTTTTTCATTATGGTCAGTTGAAATAGCTATTTAGAACCATTTTACTTCTATCAAATGCATTAAACGAAAAATTGGTTTTATAGTAGTCATTGCGAAGGTAAATTGACTTTTTGGTAAAGCTGTGAGTTTTTTCCAATCTTCATAGTGATAAAAGAAATAATTGAAATGAGGAAAAATAAATGCACCAAATTTTAAATGTGATCAGTCGTTGTAAAGCCATCGAACAGACCCGAGTAACACATATTCATGAATTTATGTTGAATAAGCTTCTTTATGACCAAATCTAGTCAAATACAAGTATTTTCAACCGTTATAAAACTTGTGTGTTGCTAGGGGAGTAGTCGCAACAAGCGAATCCCCATCGATCTACCATCCTCTACCTTCCGCGCCCCTCGCCGTTTGTTGGCATTGTTCTAGTGAGTGACGACCATCATCATCGACATCCCAGCAGTTATCATCGCGACAGCGTACTCACACCAGCTTGAGATCAATTGTTCCACGCGCTCGCCGTGCTAGCGGCTTGCGGCTATCGAACACGTGCAGCAGTCTTCACAAAGCAGCAATTATCAAAGCTAAGTTAAAATTATTACATTGTTGGTTCCCCCGTTTCTCCTCCATCTTTATCAGTTAGTTTTTTTTTTTTTTTTTCTATTCGTTTTCCCTTTTCCCCTATGTTTGATTGAATTATGACAATTGGTCAATTACCACGTTTCATGTGAATTTGGCGGTGGTACTTGAGTCCCCACGATGACCGATGTCAACGGAGCGGGTTTGGCGACACCAGTCACACAATTACTACCCTTCCGCCTGTTACATCCCTGAAAAATGTTTCATCCGTGGACAACTCTTCTCAATCGTCCCCCCGAGTCAAGGCATACCCTCTCGACTCTACTGGACCATATATTGTTTTTTTTTCGAGCCAAAGGCAAACTTTTGAATACCATTCAGATCAGTAAGGATCTGACCAAAAAATTTTCGTCGGTGATCGAAATCGACATGGTCGGTGATCGAAATCGACATGGTCGGTTCCAGGAAGCTGCGTGCCACCGTTGGGGACCAAGCAGGCCAATGAGATTGTGTCCTATGTGCATTTAAGACGAGAGTATCAAGTTTATCTGCCAAGTCATGTAGTTGAGATCGCGGGGATGGTCACCGAAGGGAGTATATCCTGCGATGAAGTTCTCCAGGGTTGTGGGCATTTTAAAAACCACTCTCTACCGCCTGTAGCCATTCTGGAATGTAGACAAATGAATTCTGCGTCGCAGGAGAGAGAAAAAAGGTTTATATGCTTTCTGACTCCTTTTGTGGGACTTTTTCCGGATCGGCACTAGCAGACTACGTAGAAATTGACAAGCTTCGGTTACCTGTTCGGCTGTATGTACCGAAGGTAATGAATTGCGATAATTGCAAGCTGGATCCAACGTGTGTGTAAGAAGCCACCAAAATGCCTATATTGTAACGAGAACCCTCCACACGTTCTCGACACGTGTCCGACGTACATATGGGGGCGAGACCACCAGAAGCGATCACTGCAACAGCGTTCTCGGCGAAGTTATGCCGAAATGCTGAGCAAGCCTGCCCCGTCGGTTGAATCACGTAATATCTTTTCGTCTCTGTCCCTTGACGATCAAGGCTCTGACTCTGAGGTTGGTGAGGGGGTCCCCTTCGTATTTAAGGGATCAACATAAAACGACCGAGAACCAACCTACAACAACACCTCGAAAAGTTCGTTGCAGTAACTCCCAAACCAACATATCCAAATCCAAAACGAGCGGATACTCCCCGAAACGTGCAACTCCGGGATTCCAAATTCAGGTGGATCGAGACTTCCCACCACTTCCGGGTACATCAAGAATCCATGATGGCCCAGTTTTTTCAAATTTTCAGCCAGAAAGACATTATACAAAGCCGGTTGAGCAACCACATGATTCTCCAATGTTCACACTTGCTGGTATCGTGGACATCATACTGAATTTTTTCGATGCTTCCGACCTTGTAAAGAATATTATCAAAGTAATGCTTCCTTGTGTTGCTCCTTTCCTGAAACAGTGGGCTTCCAAAATGCCCCTCCTCGACACTATTATATCTTTCGATTGATAATTTGTCTACTGAGGTTAAGGATACGATCTCTGTCCTGCAATGGATTTGTCGAAGTCTGTTTCCAATTTATGCCATGTTTTGCATTATGCGAAACATGGCTATCTCCTGATGTCAAAATTCCTTTTCCTGATTTTAACATAATTCGCCTGGATCGATCAGACTCATACGGAGGAGTTCTCATAGGTATCAGAAAACAACACTCATTCTATACAGTCAATCTACCGCCCATGCCAGGCAACGAAGTTGTAGCATGTAAGGTGATAATTTGAGGAAAGAACCTCAGTATCGCCTCAACATATCTTCCTCCGAGAGCTGCGATATCTCGCCGAGATCTCCCGAGGATCTGTTCAGTTATGCCTGAGCCACGGTTGCTCTTGGGAGACTTCAATTCTCATGGAACAGGGTGGGGAGAATTATACGACGACAATCGTTCAAATATTATATATGAATCCTAGAGGGTTTGACCTTTGCGACGACATCAACATGACCATTCTCAACATTCGGGAAGTTACACGAGTGGCACCTCCAGCAAGAGATAGCCGTTTAGACCGCTCAATCTGTTCGAGTTCACTATCGCTGGACTGTACTGGGAAGGTGGTTCAGGATCCCCATGGTAGTGATCATCTGCCGATCGAGGTTTCAATTTCTAATGGTACACAGCAGCCTCCGTCTATCGACGTTACAGACGACCTCACAAAACATATTGACAGGGAAAAGTATGCAAAAGCTATTACAGAGGGTGAGCTTGAGGCACTTCCACCGTGGGCAGAATACCGGTTTCTGTCCGAATTGATCATAATTAGCGCTCTTCAGGCACAACGCCGACCAGTTCCAGGCATATCGTTTCGTAAGAGGCTTCCCAATCCGTGGTGGAATAGCGAATGCACCAAGCTCTATCGCGAGAAATTCGCCTCAAACAAAGATTTCCGAAATCGTTGAACGGTCGATCATTTCAAACGGTATACCTTTTTTGAACGCAAGTTTACAAGCTTTATTAAGGCAAAGAAACGTGGTTACTGGCGGAATTTTGTGAATGGGTTATCGCGCGAGACTTCCATGCGTACTCTTTGGACGCTCGTGAAAAGAATGCGTAACGCGTCGTCTATTAATGAAGATCGCGAAGAAATTTGTCCGGATTAAGTCCCAGTGGATAGAATAATTCGAGACACTTCAGGTGAAAAGGAGGGCATGGATGGACTCTTTTCGATGCTTGAATTCTCACTTGCTCTCCATTCATGTAACAATTCTGCTCCGGGAATGAATAGAATTAAGTTCAATCTGCTCAAAAACCTACCAGACGTCGCAAAATGGCGCTTAATGAACTTGTTCAATCAGTTCCTGGAGAATAATATTGTTCCGGATGAGTGGGGGTAAGTGAGGGCTACAGCAATCCAAAAGCCCGGAAAACCCGCTTCAAACCATAATTCGTATCGTCCTATTGCGATGCTGTCTTGTTTGCGAAAGCTGTTGGAGAAGATGATTCTCCATCGACTGGACAAATGGGTTGAATCTAACGGCTTGCTGTCAGGAACACAATTTGGTTTTCGTAGAAACATGGGGACGAACGACTGCCTTGCGATGCTTTCTACAGAGATTCAATTAGCCTTCACTCAGAAAATGCAAATGGGCTGCGTGTTTTTGGATATTAAGGGGGCCTTTGACTCAGTATGTGAGGACATCCTGTCATACAAACTCCACGAGTGTGGGGTTTTTTTTTCCATTTTTGAATAATTTTTTGTTCAACTTATTGTCTGAGAAACAAATGAGGTTTTCCCATGGTGACTTGGTAACTTCTCGATTTAGCTACATGGGACTCCCCCAAGTTTGAGCCCCATTCTTTACAATTTTTACGTCAGAGACATTGACAATTGTCTTGTGAAAAATTGCTCACTAAAACAGCTTGCGGATGATTGTGTTATCTCGGTTCAAGGACTAACCACAGTCAACCTGCAAAGACCGTTGCAGGATACTCTGTACAATATGTCTACTTGGGCCTTAAAGCTGGACATCGAATTTTCCCCGGAGAAAACCGAGATAGTGTTTTTTTCGAAGAAACATCATCCAACAAAGTGAACAAAATGCTGCTCGAACAAAATGCCCAAACCCGTTTTATGAGTGTGTACCACTGGTACATAACACTGGAGGTAAGCCCATCTGCGGTTGATTCCAATCGTTATAACTCCTTAGACTTATTCGATTTTACGGTGGTTTTTGATATGTCAATGAGGGAAAACATCGTCGGGATCCCAGATTACCATCGTGCGGTGTTGATACCTCTAATCTTTGCCATCAAATATGGGCACGTCAGCGAATACTGAGGTTCTTCACAGATGGGTCGAAAACAGACGATTCCATTGATTTTGGTGTTTTAAACATGGTTCATAGCGCCTGCTTTATGCTACAAAAGCCATCTTATGTATATGTTGCTGAGTAGCAGCTATATACTATTATAGCTTCTCTTCCATCTGAGCACTACTTCATTTTCTCCGACATTCTAAGCTCTCTGGAGGCTATGCGGTCAATGAAGTTGGTCAAGCACTCAACGTATTTCCCATATGGAATACGTAGAAGTCTGAATGCTTTGTCTAAACGCTCTTACACTATCACCATGGCTTGGGTTCCTTCACATTGCTCGATTCCGGACAATGAGAAGGCGGACTCACTGGCAAAGGTGGGTGCTATTTTCAGAAAATAGTTCGGGTCCACTGAATTGCATGGTTGATTCCATTTTAGCCAATTTGTCATCTCTTTTCAATTTCCATTGATTCCGCAATGCCCAGGAACCCAGCATAGGTTAACCATAATTGCAACAGGACCGTTGCTGAATTGGAATTTCCAACCTGCCGCACACTAATGGAACTTTCAACACTTTCTCTTCATATCTTTCATTCTAGCAAAAAAACATTAATGTTCACTCTTGGTGCCTCATGGTGATGAGCGAACATCTCCTTCCACATCATAATCGTTACTCCACGCACGGAGAATAAATAACATAACAATTAAAGTAGGATTTTTTTGGTATAAATTAAAGATGGGAACGGAAAATAATGTGGCAACCCTGCTCAGGGGCAATAAATTTACATGACATTTTGGTACTGTGCCATGTCATATTATAGTTTTACTTAAAGACCAAAATAACTCACACGTGGCAATCGCTTCCAAAGCGAAACAAAACGTCGCCAATATCTAATTAGATTTGCAGAGTACTACAAGTAACTTTTTTTTATTTGTTCCAAATTTATCAATGTATTTACATTTCATGTTAATCTAGGTGCTCCAGCTACTACCGCGCATCGCTTCTCGGCTAAGATCAAAGTGTAGCTACTAGCGTAACGTATTAACCTTAATTGCTGAAATATCTACCTAATTTTGTTTACATTGTTCATGCCTTAGCAGTTCAGTATTTTAAACAGGTTTTTATTCCTGCGTGTCAGTATAACAATAATAATCTTAAAACTAAAAACAAACCTAAATTAATTTTAACTAAACATAGAGGGAATTAATCATTGCAAAAGAAGATTGCAATGATTTTTATCTGAAATTATTAATTATTTTGTTAGACATTCGTTCTAAAGTCTCAACATTCGAAATTCTATCTTTGAAGTTTAATTTTTGATCAAGTACCAGGCCAAGGTATTTCACTTGTCTTGACCAAGAAATTGAAACACCGTTCATAGTAACTATGTGCCTACTAGGTTTCAAAAAAGAAGCTCTAGGTTTATGTGGGAATATTATAAGTTGAGTTTTGAAAGCGTTTGGAGAAATCTTCCATTTTTGTAAATAAGAAGAGGAAATGTCTAAACTTTTCTGCAGTCTCCTGCAAATGACACGAAGACTTCTTACTTTAGCGGAAATGCCTGTGTCATCGCAAACAAGCATTTCTGACAACCCAAAGGCAAATCAGGGATGTCGGAAGTAAAAATGTTACATAATATCGGTCCAAGAATACTACCCTGAGGAACTCCAGCTCTAACAGGTATTCGATCAGATTTGGAATTCTGATAATTTACATGCAGAGTTCTGCCAGTTAAATAATTTCGAATTAATTGCATAATATAGAGCGGAAAATTAAAGTTTTTCAATTTAGCAATCAAACTTTCATGCCAAACACTGTCGAAAGAGCTTTAGTTGAATGGCAATGGCCATTGGCGGAGCTAGACAATTAGTCTGGAGGGGGCCTGGAGGGGGCCTGCCCGAAGGATTTTTTTTTCGTTTAAACGAATATTTAAACAAGCGAAGAAAGTAGCGTAATTGTAGAAGACAGGTTATTTTAATTGATAAATACAAACAGGTTTAATCAAATAATTAGGTCTACTCTGTTCCATGACTATGTTTACTTGAAAAAAATCAAATATCTGAAGTATTAGGACATACCTACCTATCTCTTAATTTTTCATATTTACTTTCGTTCATTTGTCTAGATTGTACGGAATTCTGTTAATCGTTTGTTACATAAAATGAAAATGCAATCACTTCTTAACTTAGAAATTTTACTTCTCTAATTAAACCAACTCGATTACTGAAAAAAAAACAGAATTTTAATATTCAGAGATTTTTTTTCAGTTCCCACAATGTGGACAATTTTCATCTATTAAGTGGAATTTGATTTAAGTTTCTTATGAAATAAATTTTCGAATTTAATGAAGAACTCTATGAAAAACACAATGAAAATTTAAAGGTTATATCCAGTTTAATTTCTGAAGAGAGTTCAAAAAATTTGAATGAGAATTCCGATTTTATTGCATCAAAAACCTACTGAGAACTTCACGGCAGTTCGTAAGAAACATCCGTGGGTAATTTGAGGGTAACTTAAGATTTTGATTGACATTGATGGTATTCCAAGGTATCGAAATTCCATGGAAATTTTTCGAAAGCTTTTGAAGGTATGGAAAAAGAATGTAAACAACTACAATTTAGGCGAAAATAACAAATGCACCGTTTTGAATATTTGAA
Source organism: Aedes japonicus (assembly GCA_034211315.2). Taxonomy (NCBI): domain Eukaryota; kingdom Metazoa; phylum Arthropoda; class Insecta; order Diptera; family Culicidae; genus Aedes; species Aedes japonicus. The sequence goes on along the minus strand of JASCZW010006113.1, from coordinate 17,575 downwards.
TTTTCAAATTGGCATCAGATTCGCTTTGTTGTTTAAAATTGAAAAGTTGTACAAGAATGAATTCTTCGGCAATGAACTATTTCTATAAAATAAGCTATTTTCTTGAAGAAAATAAATGTTTTTTTTCAATTTTCTAAAATGGTGGATCAGATGCAATTTTGAAAACTTTTAAGCACAGTTTATAAATTCACCACAGTTTGAAATTCAGCTTACGCCTATTGTCTAGCTATATTCAGAATTTTAGCTCAATCTATCCTTTGAGAGAATGTCAAATATGACAATTTTGTATGAAAAACTGTAGATGGATTTAATATTTTCGCCACCACTGTATACTAGCAACTATTCCAGCCAAAAATAGAACCTTTTGATTGAAAATCAAATCCCTTAAAGAAGCCTTAAGAATAAATGTAAGACAACTGTTATACAAGCGAAGTTAATTTTGATAAATTTTACAATATAGGTAGGTCCATTATGTTGTCTATATCGACAACTAGTGGCACTGAATTCATCCCAAACAAATGTTATGATTTCAGTAATTTACCTGATTATATGTTTACTCTACTTCTAAAACTAGATTTTCGAAAATGTTATCGTTAATGAATAAACTTTTATCTCCATATTTTGCTTATGAACATTCGTTAGCTTCGAAAAGTTTAATCAAGCTGGGAATTTATACTCTACTAAATTGTTTGTACAAGAGAAATTGATATCGTGAATTCTAAAATGCGCCTTCAAATAAAACTCATTATTGTAATACCTTCTTGAATAATAAAATTAAAATACGTACATAGACAAGTGTTTAAAATCTTATGTTTCAACTTAACAGGCTCTACATTTTACTGGCGCTTTTATTTTAGATGTGAGTCTAGAGGTTTGAACATTAATAGAATTGAATTATTAGAATTCACAATTATTTAGAGCTAGGGCATAGAGGACTTTTGTTAAGCAGTATTTCGAAGCAAACGCAACATTAATACGCAACATTATTAGTAGTGTATTTATCCAACGATGGGGTTCCCATAAGAAGATGCTGTTAAAAGGATCATCATACGACACCTTACCGGGTTTCTCTCCGAGTTTGTTAAATAAACAACGAAGAGATAAAACACTACTGATAAAAATGCGAAGTTGTGGTTTTAAAACCTCTAATTGGAAATTAATTTCCATCACATGTGGTCTTAAGGGAGTGTAAAAACAGAGATTTCACATCCCTAGAACCATTCTGTGCCTTTGGCGGGATTTGAGCACGATCAAGCTCATACATTTTTGCCAATCAAGGTGGCGGATCCGTGACCTATTGTGTGGCAAAAGTGTGTGCGTTTGCCTCGAAATACTGCTTAACAAAAGCCCTACGTTCAATTTCAAACTACTTCTATTCAATTTCATAACCTACCTACCGCTTCACATCTTTGGTTCTAGCAAAAATTGCTGTTCACTACTGGTATCCCATGATGTTGGGACGATATTTTTAATTTCAAAACATTTTAACAGACGCAAACTCTCGAGCGAAGTGGATGTAATGATTTTTATCATGGATCTAATTGTTGTTAACTATGGTTTTCTTGATAAATGTACCAACTTTTCATCCTATAAGGTACAGTGGGGTAAGTGAAAAGTGTGGGGAAGAGGGTATGTGCACTAGCCTGGGACACGAACATATGGAAGAAAAAAAAATTCGCTCCCTGTTGATTTTTGTAAGCCTTTTGGGTCCTTTAATAACTGTGCTAAATTTCAGCTCGCTCGGTGAAACTATATTTTTGCGTTCGAGGTTTTAATTTTACATAGGATTTTATATGGGAAAACTTACTTTTATGTAGAATAATCTGGCGAGGTGACCCGTTGCCATCTTCAAATAAGTGAACCAAATTTTTCTCTTGGAAATTTTTCAAGGAAACTTTTTTTCCAAGACCGCAAAGCGATCCGACGATTGTGAAAAAAGTTATTGAGCTAAAACTGATTACAATCCAAACGAACGGCTCAATGAACTGTTTTTCCTAACAACACTGCCACCTGCAGCATGGCCTGTAGCCTGCTGCTGTCGGCGCGAAGCAACCACGTTGTTGTGAGGTGTTCACTCGACATGGAGAGAAGCCGATTTTTCACAATCGTCGGATCGCTTTGCGGTCTTCGAAAAAAAGTTTCCTTGAAAAATTTCCAAGAGGAAAATTTGGTTCACTTATTTTTAGATGGCAACGGGTCACCTCGCCAGATTATTCTACATAAAAGTAAGTTTTCCCATGTAAAATTAAAACCTCGAACGCAAAAATATAGTTTCACCGATCGAGCTGAAATTTAGCACAGTTATTATAGGACCCAAAAGGCTTCCAAAAATTAAAAGGGAACTGGAATTTGAATTTTGACCCAGGCTAATGTGCACTTTACTCCTTCAGAAATAGTTACTCGTTCAATCTATTTTTAAAGAGAGCAAAGTACAAAAACAACTAACACTGGGGAAAAATCCCAATAATTCTGTAAAGATTATGAATAGAGTTTCATTTCAAATTAGAAATATATTAGGGAAAAATCCTGGGGGGGGGCTACAGAATTGTGGAGGGGGCCTGGCCCCCTAGGCACCCCAAGTAGTTACGCCAATGGCAATGGCGAAATCCAAATTGCTCATCTGCAAAAAATGAGTTTGTATTGATCACAGGACTGAAGCGGCTGTCATTCACGAACAACATTGTGAAGCCGAAAACTTCGTGCTGCGTGTGGTGCTTTTTTTTGGCACACCAAAAGTGCAGGCTTCAAGGACTAATGCTTTCTTTAGTCCTCTGGTATTGATGTGAAGCATCATTCTAACGTTATCTTCTTACGATATGTTTTACTTATAGAACACCAACATATTGGTTTTAAGTGGAATGATAATCAATAAAAATACAACAGAATAATGGAAATATTTTTTTTTTGATCAGAACTTAACCTTTCAAATATTTGGTTTTTAACTTCAGCTTCACAACTCTTCGAGTATCTTTTAACTTCTAGTATGTACTTTTCTTGCGGCAAAAACAAAATGAAAATTTGGTGTACCTTTGATCGTTTGTACATTTTCCATTCGAAGATGGAGTTTAGTCATAGCTGCAATCGACTTGTTCCACGTAACTAAAAGCCATTGATTTTCCTTGATATTCAACAGCCCATTCATAGAACGATGAAGCATCTGTGATCAACTTTTGTCTGTTTGGACATAAGCTATATTTGTAAGCAGCACGTTTGATTGTCCCACCTATCTCCATTAATAAAGGGAACAAATCATTTATTATGATCAAAATACCACGCAACGCGAGCAACGACTGTAAAATGAAGCTTTCAACACTACTACAGTCACATCAAAAGCAGCATAATAACACGGCCAATAAATCTCATTCAAAATGTCGTACTATTTACACAAATTATCGAAATTCGATTTTAATGAGCAGCTTGGTGAAATTGGATAATCGGGATCAACTGCTGACAAAAAGTATAAATCAAATAAAATCTGATGAAATCTAGGAGTTTCCTATTAAATATTTAGTGACTCCCATTTATTCAGCCAATAAGTAACCGCACATAAATTGAAATGATCGGCACCCAAATCAGAGTAGTATTCAACGACCGTGTTCGCAATGCAAGCACTGTTTTGACTCACGCCTTCTCCCACCCGCTTCGTCGCGATCAGTCGGTCCGTTCACACGCAACCATTCAGCTGGCCGAAGCAATCGTACCGTGACGATCGATCGACGAGGGTGCGCTGTTTTTCGCTCGTCGAAATCTCTCCATAGCGTCCAGAAACGTCAAGAGCTTTGTTTACGTGCTCGAGCATCGGATCAAAGATCGCCAATAGATCTACATCGGCGATAGGAAGTGTGTGTTCTAGAGGTGATAATTGCACGAACGAGCATGGCGGCGATCGAAAGTGAAAGTGCTAAAACGAAAGTGCAAGATCAAAAGACAACAACCAACGTTGGCAAGCTGAACGATGGTTCCTCCGTTACATCCGGGGGGAAGAAAGTGGATCTGTAAGTTGGCTTTAATGGTGTTTCTAATCATCTTTGAAAGCATGACAGTGGCATTAGTTCTGATGACTAGAGTTCTCAAAACCGGTTTAAGCTTTGAAATGGAACCATTTAACGTGTCCGGATGAAATTTGTCGTCGAGTAAGAGTGAAAGATATGCGATCAAATATTTGCTTGACATTTTTCAACAATGCGCTGCCCACTTACGCAATGGTTGTTTGAAGATGATGCTGTGCGCTGGTCGGCGGTGATTTTATTTTAGTCAAGGGCGTTCGTTTGCAAGATAGGAATTAGCCGAATACCGGTTTCGAACTGCGTGCCGCGTTGACATTTACATAAAACACTGAGCGATGCGATCTCGTTCATGAGCCGTACTAATGCTGTGGACATTTAACGTGTATTTGTAGGAATTGGTGGATCGTGTTCGGTGTGATACTGGCGCTTGCACTGGGAACGCGATTCTACAATGTGACGGTTCCGGATCACGTCTGCTGGGATGAGACCCATTTCGGGAAAATGGGCAGCTGGTACATCAATCGGACGTTTTTCTTCGATGTTCATCCACCGCTAGGGAAGATGCTGATCGGGTTGTCTGGGTACCTGACCGGGTACGATGGGAAGTATCCTTTCGATAAGCCTGGAGATAAGTACAATGGGACGCACTATGAAGGAATGAGAATCGTGAGTATTTTTTAAATAGTCGGGACGATACCAGTTTTAACCCACTTTCGTTTTAGTTCTGCACAGCCCTTGGGGCAGCGATCGTTCCCATGTCGTTCCACACCGTCTGGGACATGACGGGTTCGCTGACTGCGTCCGCTTTTGCAGCTGCTTACATTCTGTTCGACATCGGTATGCTCATCCTGAACCGGTATATCCTACTGGATCCTCCTTTAATCTTCTTTATGACCGCTTCCGTTATGGGCATGGCCCGTGTTACGAAACTAACACGCGAACAGCGAAGCTTCTCCCGAAGTTGGTGGGCTTGGCTGTGCTTTACCGGTTCGATGTTGGCCTGTACAATCAGTGTGAAATTCGTGGGGCTGTTTGTCGTGCTTCTGGTTGGATTACATACGGCCAGCGATCTGTGGGACGTCCTCGGTGACCTTACCCAACCCATAACCTACACCGTTAAGCAGTTGATTGCCCGCGCAATTACCCTTATTGTCCTCCCCATCATCCTGTATGCAGCGTTCTTCTACATCCACTTATCCGTGCTGAACCAAACTGGCAGCGGGGATGGATTCTACAGTTCCGGCTTCCAATCGAATCTGGTTGGAAACTCACTGTACAACGTTTCGATGCCCCGGGAGGTGGCATACGGAGCGATTGTTACGTTGAAAAATCACAAAACCGGTGGCGGGTATTTGCACTCGCACAACCACCTGTATCCGAAAGGATTCGGCGCCAAACAGCAGCAGGTAACGACCTACAGCCACAAGGACGAGAACAACAAGTGGTTGATAAAGCCCTACAACAAGCAAACGGTCGATAATGTAACGCTGGTAAAGCACGGTGATTTGATCCGATTCGAACATATCCAAACCAGGCGGAACTTGCACTCGCATCGGGAACAAGCTCCGGTTACGAAAAAGCACATGCAAGTTACGTGTTACGGAGAGGTATGTAGCTGGGACACGAACCAACTGCCGGAACGGATGGATAAAAGCTATGATGATTGTGTTTGTTCGTTTGCAGGAAGGACAAGGCGACAGTAACGACGTCTGGCAGGTGCAGATAATCGGTGGCAAGGATGGCGATATCGTCGAAACCGTGACGAGTCGGTTGATTTTCTACCACTACATTGAGCGATGCGTTCTGACGACGACGACCAAGCAGCTTCCGAAGTGGGGTTTCGAACAGCAGGAAGTATCATGCAATCCCAACATTCGAGATCGAAGTGCGGTTTGGAATGTGGAGGATAATCAATTCGATAAGCGTAAGATAATAAGTTGCTTGATAAACAAATTTGAAATTAAGTAATCGATCCGCTTCAATTCCAGTTCAAAGCGTAAACTTCCAAGTCTACGCTCCGGGATTCCTCAGTAGATTCTTCGAATCCCACGCCGTGATGCTGCAGGGAAATTCCGGTCTCAAGCCAAAGGAAGGCGAAGTCACCAGTAGACCCTGGCAATGGCCCATTAATTATAGGGTAAGTCGTGCTTCTGGTCGAACACATTTAATTGAGGTAAATTTCAATCGGAAGGGTTAAGAATTTGTTCCGCGAGCAATTAAATCTGAAGTACGAACGGCAACAATTTACATTGTAAATTGAAGTGCACCTATCTCCCCTCCCCATATGAGTTTACGCATTGAAATGTGCACCCTTCTTTCGAGAATCATCCTTCAAGGTGGTCCTCACGGTGAAACGCCGACAAACGAGAGCTGTTTGCCGTAAATCTTCTCTGCATCAACAGCGGGTTGCATCGCATCAAAAACCCTCGAGTGACTGCAATCATGTTATAATAATCGTCATCACCATTCTCGAAAACGTCTTTCCCGGTGCCATCCGCTCCTTCCGGGCACTAAACGCTCGGCGAAAGACGACAGGTTGCTGCTGGTGAAGTACATATTAAGCCATGATTAAGCGCATAATGCTTTGTCTAAAGATCGCTCGGAATAGATGCACACATTTGCCTCGTCGGAACGATGAGAAGGGTTGGAAATGGCAGTTCAGGCTTCAGCGATGGGTGGGTGGTGATTTGCAATGCTTCAATGTGGTGCAAGAGGGGGAGTACGATTCTATGTCAACACCTCAAGTGGACGTACTTGTATTGCGGATGCAAATAGAATTCAAGTTGGTGGGTAGTGGTTGAATGTGGGCACATGACCACCAGTCGATGGTTGGTATTGGGGTTGTTTGGTAGGAGAAGAAAAATTCAGACTAAATGCGTGGAATGCATTTGCAAAAAGTGGTATTAGATACCGGGGAAAAGGTTTCGTGTGGAAAAATCTTATTTTAATTTTTTTTAATAAGGCTGAATGTTGAACATCCCAATAATCGAAAGACGATATCGAATAATATTGAAAACCCGATTGGTTAAAGGCTCGAAAACAAATCAGTAGACATTTAAAATAGATTTCATTGCAATTTGGAAGCAAACCCAATGATTGAGTCAGTAAGTACATAGTTTGAAAGAAAAATGTAATTGTCTGCTTTACCTAATACACATAAATGCAATGCTAGATTTGGCATAAGATATTTGAGCGTTTCCAAGCGAAATAAACTGGAAATGTGGAAAATTATTTTCGTTATGTTTTGTGATTTGAATGAAACTTTGCATACGCGTTTGGCTTAAGAGACTGAGCATTTTCCGCGCTAACATAGGTTTTTGTGGCTCAAGAGTGAGGTTTAAAAAGGGCGTAAGCATTTTGAATAGCACTTCAATTAATAATTTGTAGCTCGAAAACCTTTGGTTGTAAAAACAAAATGTCCAAGAACAAGTTGTGACACTATGTGTGAAGGTTGTAAAAAAAATATACACAGAGAAAAAATATTTTTGTTGGAAAAAAAAAATCGACAATTAACATGAAAATTTAAACATCCCATAAAACGAGTTTTTGTTTTTTTTTATTTTTTGAATGTTAAAACTGGTAACTATTACGCAAATTCGAACGAAGGGGAAAAAAGTTTCTAGAACATCAACTTTCAATGCATTACTAAAAAATTTTAAATTTGCGAGAATAAACGTATTCTGATGATGTAATCTGATTTTTGAAGTATATAAAAAAATGCAGTTCCTAATGATGACCTTCGTAAGAGCATCCGTTTTCAAGATATTTGCGATTTTATTTTATGATACTCGAATAATTTTCAAAAATACGGCCTTTTCATAAGTTTTTCTAGATGCGTTTATTCTCGCAAATATTGAAATTTGGAGAAATGCACCGAAAGTTGAGGTTTTAGAAACTTTTTTTCTGATATTTCTCCATCCTGGAATCTTTGCTCAAACTTGCTTAGTAACTTAAAGTTTTAACAAACGAAAAAAATATCAAAAAATCGTTTTTTGAGATGTTCTAATTCTAATATTAATTATCGATTTTTTCTGAATTTTTATTTCTTGTATATTTTTCTTCACAACACATAGGGCCACAACTTGTTCTTAGACAGTTTGTTTTTGTACAACCAAAGGTTTTCGAGCAACACATTATTAATTGAAGTGTTGTTCAAAATGCTTACGCCCTTTTTTAAACTGACTTTTGAGTTCAATTTTTTCTTGCATCAGTGGAAAAAACTTACTCTCGTGGGTAAAACATGTGTACAAATTTTCAATTAAATCGGAGACACTCGAAGTTGGTCGTAGGTCATTTCGCCTGGAAACGCTCATTTCTCATTATTCTAAGATAGTTAACGCCTAAACCAAGTCTGTTGTATGAAACATTGCAAGCTATTCCGTTGTTTGCATGGAATTTTTTCTTAACAAGTGCGTAAAATTTCCCTCGTTTAATTCCAAGCCAAAGGAAGCGTGAAATCGAAATTGTTTGCAATCTTTTATGTAACATGCTAGATTCAGGAATTTATCTGGCTGATTTACATGAAATCCCGTTATTTTCGGCCAAATCTAACATTCCCTTTATGTGCATTAGATAACGCAGAAAATTCAATGTTCCTTTTTATCTGTGTACGTTTCCTTTGGCTTACAAGCAAACGAAAAAAAAAATCATGTTTTTCTGTGCGAGTTTGTCTTCCTGATGATCATACACTCAGCGAAATAATCTTAAGAATTTCATAAGGTTCATCTTATGAACGATGCTTTAGAATTTCATAAGGCTGGCTTATGAATAGATTTTGTTTCACACGACGTTGTTCTTGTACGCCTTTAAGCTTTCTTGATTACAAGTGTTGATACATACTAGTGGGCAAGTCACTGGACCCATAACCTAAACATTCAAGGTTCGAATCCAGGTTGCTCCATATTTTTATTTGGTCAACATCAAGATATTTCATAAGATAAATTTCTGGAATTCATACTGAATTCTTATAGCAAATAATCATAGTGGAATCTTATGAATATCGAAAGTTTATTTCGCTCAGTGTCGGAGAATTAAGCACATGATTGAAGACTAAAATTTGTCACTTGCAATTTCATGAAAGAATCTCACTGAATAACTAAGCCGTGAGTAATTCCATTCCATCAAAATTGGTGAAAATGCGAATGTTATTTATTCAGCTTGAAATGCCAAATCTCTTGCATCACAGATAAAAAGAGAAATTGAATTTTCTGCGTAATCTAATGCATATAAAGGGAATGCTAGATTTGGCAGAAAATAATAGGATATTTCATGTAAATTTAAGCCAGATAACGCCTGAATTTAGCCTCTTGTATGAAAGATTTCAAACATTGTTGCATGGCGCTGAAAAACTGCAAACAATTTCGTTGTTTACGCCTCCTTTGGCTTGGGATAAATCGAACGGAAATTTTACACGCTTGTTAAAATTATTTATTTTTTTCTGTGTTCTCATGGGTCTTAGCAATTTTCAAAAATGGTAAAATCTCCTATAGCTCTGGACCAGTTTATCATTTTACGGTGGATGTTTGGGCCTTTTATTTGAAGCAAAAATATATTCAACGCCTACTTCAAATTTGAACTGGATCGCAGGATCGCCTTGTGTTAGTGAAGAGCAGCTCCATAAAGCACACAGAAACAAATAATTAATTTTAACAAGCGCGTTAAATTTCCTCTCTTTTATTTCCAAGCCAAAGGTAGCGTAAACAACGCAATTGGTTGTAGTCTTAGATGCGCCATACAACAATGTTAGCAATCTTTCATGCAACAGGCTTGATTCAGGCGTTATCTAGCTTAAATTTACATAAAATATCCTATTATTTTCGGCAAAATCTATAAGATAACGCAGAAAATTCAATGTTTCTTTTTATCTGTGCAGTTGTAGCATTGGCACCGGATAAGCGGAAGCAAAGGGCAGCATTTATATACTTTTTCTCTCATTCTCTGCCATTTGATTTGAATGCTCAAAATGGTATAATGATGTACCCAGAAAAAAAATGAATTTTAACATGCGCGTAAAATTTCCCCCTCGTTTAATACCAAGCCAAAGGAATTGAAATTGTTTGCAATCTTTCATGCGCCATACATTAATATTCGCAATCATTCATACAACACGCTACATTAAGACGTTATCTGGCTTAAATTTACATGAAATACCCCATTATTTTCTGCCTAATCAAGCATTCCCTTTGTATGCATTAAATAACGCAGAAAACTAAATGTTTCTTTCTGTGTATCGGTGTCATGCTCTAAATTTCTATCGTCTTAACAGGCAGGTCATTTTGGCGATAAAGTTTGGTAAGAGAAACTACGGGTAAGAGAATTTTCTTCCAGGGCATCCAGATTGACCCGGAATGGCCAATATGGTCTTGGCTTTCTTGGTGACGACTGGGATCTCCAAACTCTCCATCGCTTACAGCGACCGCTTCGCGTAATGTGCCGAGACCAGATCCAGGCAGAACATGACTTCGTCCTTCGGGTGGTGTTATTTATTGAAAGTTGCAATTTCCGGTAACCACTTTGTGCTGTACACCTCCCCGTTGACCGCAAGTCCCGCAAGAAAAGCGACTTTGACAATCCCTTTATACTGACTGTTAGCCACAAGAGGATCTTCTTCGGGTACTTCATATGGCAGATGTACTACACGCCACGGCTTACCTCCTTTCAGGGGGATGTGAATTAGCCGGTGACATAGGTTCGTCTCGTCCACTACTGCTGGAATGGCATTTTTTAAAAGCAACTTCAGCCGATGCCTTTGGGTGACCGCTTGCGCTTCCTCATTACATTGTCCATGTTAGCCAAATACTGTTTGACCATAGACCTCCCAGCCCAAGATGACGAGGATTTCACCACCTTACCTTCCTTCTTCCGCTTCAGCGCATGCTGCAGCTTTCGGACACAAAACCGTCGGACAGCCGGAACCCGGCTTGCGCTCAGTGCTCTCACCTTTCTTCACGAGCACCAGCATCTTGTTTATGCCGGCTCGACTGTATTTGGCCAACACATAGTGCGGCACAACCATGGACTTCTTTGCATCAAGGTGAAGCCGGCGGTAATTACAAACCATCGAACGTGTTTGCTTCACTGCTTTCGCCATGGCTGCGTTAAAAGAAGTGATGATTCCATTTTTTTATACATCCTACCTATATTTATTGGAACCATCACCAGATGGCAGTTTAACCGCAGGAAACATCGAGTGTTAAGAGAATGTGGCCCGATTCGGCATCGCGCAACTATGCTTAAACCGTGATGGAGTGGTATGAAGCTAGTTGACTTAATATCGTACTGAAACATTTTAATTTTCCCAATAATCCTTAGCTACGCTCGATTGCAAGTTTAAATGGCAAGCATTTCTTACAAATACTTTATGCTATCGCACGACGTGGTGTATCCTGCCTTGCAGCCTGTAATATCTGAACATCAACATGGTTTCGTAACAACCGGTTAACCACGTTGAACCTCATGACTTATACGCACACTGTGATCAATGAGCTGGAAAGGCGGTGTCAGGTTGACGCCATCTATGTTGAGTTCTCAAAAGCGTCTGACAAGGTGCTCACGAATTGTCTATTGAAAAATTGAACCGCCTGGGACTACCTTCTTGGATTCATCAATGGCTGAACTCGTATCTGTCTGCGCGCAAAGCTTTTGTCAAAGTGCACGATGCTAGGTCGAATGTATTTGATATTCCTGCCGGCGTCCCGCAGGGCAGTTTATCTTGGTCCCTTGATTTTCGTCCTCTAAATCGATGATATGTGCGATAGCCTCAAGTCTGGGAACTGGCCTAGGCAGATGACTTAAAACTGTTTCGCGTGAGTAAGTCGCATGTGGATTGCGGTGCACAACAAGCTTTTATTGAACGTGTTTCAACATGGTGCGAAATAAACGGAATGCAAATGCGGCGACATGTAAAGTAATGACATTCACTCGATATCAGACTATTGTATCTTTTGACTACGGGCTGAACAATTTGCCATTAAAAGAGTCACGTCGATCAAGGACCTTGTCGTCATATGTGATAGTAAACTACGCTTTAACGAACACATCTCAGTGACAACTGCGAAAACCAATGCGGTGCCAGATTTCCTACGCCGGAACACTGCCCATTCCAATGACGTGCATGCGTTGAAGGCCCTGTTTTGTGTTTTAGTTCGCAGTGTACTTGGTACGCAGTGTACAGGTTTGGGCTCCGTATCATGGCGTACATATCGCTCGTATTGAGAGAGTCCAGAAGCGCTTCATTAGGTATGCTCTACGTGGTCTGCCATGGAACGACCCAGTGAACCTACCACCATACGAATATCGATGCGCACTAGGCTGATGCAAAATTCGAAATATTTGCTCCCCTAAGCTTAATCGACGCCAATTTGGGTCCTGATAGTCCCCAAACAATTTTAACACATTTGGTTTTAATTTGGCTTTGCACACGCTATTCAAAGTTTGTATGGGAATTAGTATGAAGAATCTCAAACTTACATTTCCAGATCCCTAACATCTTGATATTATGTCCTTAAACCAAATTTTATATACATTCATATAGTGTAAGTTGTCAACTATTAAAATGCCGAAGATACCTGACATGTAAATTTTATACAAAAATAGTTATTCATCAAATATAATAATAAGAAGTAAAAATATATAATGTATATAAAATATATAAATATAAAATATATAAAATATATATAATAATATAAATCAAATGAAATACACAAAATATATGAATATAAAATATAAAAAACATATAAATAATAAGAAAACAAAAACAAGAATAAAACATCATACCTAAAGGGTGTATTTTATGTTTTATTGAATAACTATTTTTGTATGAAATTTACATGTCAGGTATCTTCGGCATTTTGATAGTTGACAACTAACACTATATGAATGTATATAAGATTTGGTTATAGGACATAATATCAAGATGTTAGGGATCTGGAAATGTTAGTTTGAGATTCTTCATACTAATTCCCATACAAACTTTGAATAGCGTGTGCAAAGCTAAATTAAAACCAAATGTGTTAAAATTTTTGGGGACTATCAGGACCCAAATTGGCGTCGATTAAGCTTAGGGAGCAAATATTTCGAATTTTGCATCAGCCTAATGCGCACATCTCGATTTTCAATCGCTGGTGAGTCTTCGAGTGATGCTGCAAAGGTTGTAAATTTTTGACGTGTTTTAGTGCAACGTCGACTGCAGCACTAGCAGCCTTCTCGAAAATGTGAGGTTATATGTACCTACTCATCAGGTCCAAAATCGGAAACTGATGTGGCCCAGCCATCGAACATATTACGACCTGAACAACCTATTGGATTTATGTTACAAACATTTCAATGAAGTGTGTGAAAATGGTTCGATTTTAATGCTAGCAAACCAGTTTTTAAACTTCGGATTAAGAAGTTGCTTGACCAGTCTGTGTGACTTTTACTACAGATCACTGTGGAATCAGACCTATCTATTTAAGTCGTTGCACTGTGTCAGGGTCGATCTTTGAGAAAAGGTCCTTGTTGCAACATCATTTTGGCCATTATCTGATTCCGATCTCCACCAGCTTCCGAATTTCTCTGATATTTCTCCGCTGATAACATTCACTGAACTCCTGTCGCAATGTTCACCGATTTCCGTCCAACGGAGGTCTCGTAGATCAGTACTTGGTTCTGAAAATAACTCTTCAGAATTCTGCACTGGTAATCAGGGACCTTTATTCTGTGCAACGATAGACCCCAACTGGTTACAACACCGCAATATCGTTCGCCTGTCCGCTTCTGTTTGGACGCCTTTACGGCTGACTTGACCACGGTCTGAATGGCATCCACTGTAGACTTCTCTTTTCGAAAACCGAATTACATCCTCGATAGCCCGTGCTCGCTTTCAATAAATTTAGTCAGTCTGTTAAGGAAGATCCTCTCAAGAAGTTTCCCGAGCGTTTCCAATAGGCAGATTGCCCCATACGATGCTGGATCCCTCGATGGCATTCCTGGTTTTGGCAGCAACACCAGCTTCTGTGTTTTCCACGTGTTCCACTCTCACTTGTATCACTTTTTTTTCAATTTTCGAAAAACTGACAGCGATAAAAATACAAAAACAATTAAACACTCTAAACGACTTCTACCCAAATTTTCAAGATAAAATACCAAATGGGTAATATTCTACAGCGTTTTTTCGTAATGCAATTTGATATGGAACACCGTTGTGCCTATGGGGTATTCAGAAGTCGTATTCTTGTGGCGTCATTAACCGTCACACTGTCCACCGGCAAAGATTGCTATCCACGAGTTTAATTAGATACTCAAGCAACACAGCTTGTATTAAAAAAGTTGAAAGTACTGTTAAATGACAAAAACAGGTTTTAATTTCGGTGTATAATACGTTATTTCGTTCTTTTATATGACGCAAAAAGCGCAAAAAGTGAAACCTCATAAAACATAAAATGGAAACTCTGAGTATCTATGATATGCTTCCGTTGGGAGTAAAACCACAATCTTGTACAACAAATTCATTGTAATGGGAAAAAAGATCACGTTTTGCAAAAACATGGTTGGGTGTAATGTAATTTCAACAATATATAGAACTGCCCATAAAATCTTGTCCTGTTTATGTTTTATAAATGTTTGGCACCATGTTTTCAAGAACAATAATAAAGTATTAATCACTTGCAGCATTTTGAAAATTAATTTTAGCTCGACCGTTTGTCAGAGTGATATATGGAATACGAGAAATACAAACCGCTTCAAACTTGACATGTTTTGCAATACGTTTTATAATACATTTATAACACAAACAATAATAAATCATTCTAAAAGATGTTTTGTGTATTACTTGGGTAAGGATGTGCGATACTGGTGGTTGTTGGGCTTCTCATTATGAATTCACGACTTTCATGCATGTACTTAAACCTCGGTGAAACAATAGGGAGATGGAATGTGACAGCCGTTCTAGATTTCCAATATCCCAATCGGTTTGCAAATTCAAAGGATTATCTGAAGTAGAAAATGGTAAATATCATTATGTGAAATTTGTCTTTCATATAAATCGTTTTCCTTGGGAGTAAGACTGCTTTCTCATTGCCTGGGATTCATCACAAATGTGACGTTTCAACCAACACAGACATCTTAGCTTTGAAGGAAATAAGATGAGTGTCTACTAGGTTGCATAGAACATACAAAGGAGTCCTAGTGATATCGTACAACGATCTAATGCTAGCGACTACTCTCTGATGAGACTAGAAAACTGCGGGGTAGGTTAAGGCATGAACGAATCCGCCAACTTGACAGGCAAATGGAGGCAAAGGAATGAATGCTTGGTTCGAGTTTCAATACTTCTGTTCGCTCAATTTTAAATATTTCTATTCAATTTTCACAACCTGCCGTACACTGACGGAAGTATCAGCACTTTCTTTTCATATCCTTCATTTCTAGCAAGCATTACTGTGTCCACTCTTGGGGCCTCATGGTGATTAGCGAACATCTTCTTCTATATACGAGTAAACTCCTTCTGAACGAAGTATTAAGTCATTTACAGTTCGAAAGATATATATAATTTTCTGCGTAATCTACAGGGTGTACAAAAAAACTTTTCATCGTTATGTAAATGCGTACCATGTGAATTCTGTATATTCGTATTGGTGTCAGCTAAGCGTCATATATAGGCTAACCTACGCGGACGGTGTCGACTTGCGCCATTGAATGGAAAGCTGCTTGTTTTTGGGCACCATCTCTTCAATATCCCCATGGAAAGAAGATTTTGTAACCGAACGAAATAAAATTCACCAAGCTGCGGAAGTGAATGGATATGATACAGAATTCATAAATAAAATACTCCGCAAACACGAAAGGAAGAAGCACAGACAAAATGCCACAACCCTGAAACCGGAGAAAGAAGAACTGCAAAAGATAAGCCTTCCGTCCTATCACACACTGACCAACACTGTTCAATCAACACGACATCTTCAAGCCTGCAGCATCGTGTAGTGAACAGAAATTAAATCTAGTTATCATTTCTTAAAGATAATGAAATTTTATACGGTTTGAATTAAATTTCAGACAATTTAAAATTAAAATCATTGCATAGTGATCATTTGAACTGAAAAGTTTAATTTTTCGCAACTTTTTTTTCAATTAATGCCAATCTTTAGTTCAAGCCGTACAACAAATTATAACCTTTCAAACTAGTATTTGATGGAGAGAATCGGATAATAGTTCAAGTCCGGGGCATAAAGTTAGATTGAAAAACATGGTTTCGAGAAATCGCCATTTTGTAGCTGCCATTTTTAATTTTAAATTTTTTTTTTATCTTTTTAAAATCTTGAATAATAATTGAATTTAATCGTCAAAACCGGAAGTTCGTACGCCTTTTCATTCTCCCAATAAAAAAAATAAATACAAACTTTGCCTTATTTTTGCCCAAATCCAGGGAAGGGTCCCCTTAAACCCCCTTTTTACGTTTTGTAAGAACAATAAGTGTTGTGTCCTGTCTCGCGTCACGTCTCTCGAGTGTATTAAGTTCTTACGTTAGCACAAGCCACACAAAAATTAAAGTCGGGAGAATTTGACTGATTTTCTCGATAAGACTGACAAACTCTGACCAAGCAGAGCGAACATCATGTGAGCACTATAGACCAATTTAAGAGGCTCATTTTGATCTCGGAACGACACACAGTGCTTTGTCCCTTGGACAAAAATGGAAAAATCGACCCTCGTATTTAGTCGAATCAAGTAGGCCATGATATTAATATTTGTTCAAACTACGCTGTATGCGCATTAGTATCTTCGTGAGGTCACTGGAACGATCAAAACAACTCGTGTTTGTAAACAATTCCACCGCTGAAAGTGGGTGATTTATTACTTGTTAGTGAAAAGCATCTTTTTCATTGCCTAAGTTTTCGAACGGTACCTTTCACTGTGAAAATCGAAATGGAAAGCATAAAATCAAGTAAGTAAAATTCAATTCAATGTGTTTCAGTTGGACATATTTCGATCATTGTGATAAGTAAAGCTTCCAAGTCATGCGCATGAAGTTATATGAGGAAGAAATGATCTACAACTTCAAACAGCATTTAAAAACAAGTACATCAAAACACATCTCTGAAAATTGTACCAGATTTCACTTATAGTATTCTTAAGAGAATGGAAATGATTCCAGCTGCTCTTATTTGCTCTATGAATAGCTGTTAACGATTTTCTAGGTGATACTCTTGCGCTCAATAACTTTGATATATATATAAACAGTGGCTTTCCTTTGATCCGTCCCAACGAAATGCTCATGTGTCGAAGTTTCTGTCTGGTTTATATAACCCGGATGATTTCTCCGAGGAACTTGAGAATGAGTTAAAGCAGATTTGCAAATTCTTTTGTTTAAGAATTGATCAAAAATGGTCAAAGTGCTTTCGATCATCCGAGAATTTCGAGAAGCAAAACTCTGGCTGGCTGTCTTCGCCGGTAAATCTTCCTCGCAATCCGAATACAAATATTGAAGGATTGCTGAGTCTTCATTCAACATCGCCAGAGAAGACCTCAAAAACCGTTTCAGAAATGTTCAAATAAAACCAAGAAACGGCGTGTTGAAGACCTCATCAATA
>JASCZW010006112.1:0-110869 GCA_034211315.2 Aedes japonicus | reverse complement strand
ATAGCAAGATAATGGCTACCACAGAACGACGTGTAACCTTGGCTATATGTTGCCTCTTTCTAATTATTTCCCTCATGATCTCGGAGGTGCAAGTCTCTGTAGCAGATTGACATAGCTAAAACTGTACCTAATCGAATGCTTACTTCAAGTGTGCACACTAGGGTGGTTCAAAATATCCAGCTTTGCCCAACTCAATCGATTTGATCCTGAATCTCCTTCCAAAATCTGAGCTCAGTTAATTCTTAACTCGAACTGCACTCTCCTTTTGATGTTTATATTCCTATGGGAAACCAAAACTTTTTGTTCTCATCCTTCTAGCTCTTAAGCTGTATGACATAAAGAAAGGTTTACTGTCTGTGGCACACTCTGTGCCTAGGAGAAATCTTTTCATCAACAACTTGGCCAAAGACTACTGCTCGAGAGAACGTCAAATTAACTGATTGTTAATTTTACGGCAATCACTTTCTTACACAAAGGGTGTCCCACATCAAATTGCATCACGAAAAAAAAGCTGTAGAAAACAACCCATTGGGTATTTTCCCTTGAACAGTTGGGTAGAAGTAGTTCAGAGTGTTTTTTATTGTATTTTTATTGCTGTCAGTTTTTCGAAAATTGGAAAAAATGGCTTCACCCAAAACGCAACGTCGCAAATTGACTTTGCGCAAACACCTGGAAAATTCTCAACTTTCTCATCGGGACATCGGAAAACAACTCGGAATCGGTGAGCCCTATGATAAAACTTTACTCCGAAGTTCTGAGCATCGAACGAAAAGAGAAATGTGGTCAAACTGGATGTTCTATTAGTGATCAGGATCACCAGCGTACTGTGAAAGCGTATAAGCGGAATGCTTCGGTCAGGAATATGGCCAAACAGTTGAATTTGTCCAAGTCTTTCGTTCAGAGAGCCAAGGACCGGTACTGCGTACGTATAAAGTGAAGAAGGCTCCAAATCGTGACAAACTTCCACTTCTGGCAGATTCTGGGGCTACTGTTCTTCACCGCCCAGCACAAGTTTGATATTGCGGAGGAAGTAAGGAAGCAGAACTTTTCAAAGTTTACCGAGAAATACATGATTTGGCAGCAATCTGCTCATATGGCAAACGGATCGGCCGTCCATGACAACCGGAACTGTAAATGGGAAGATCTACCTCAAGGAGTGTCTACAGAAGCGTCTGCTTCCTCTGTTGAAGCAACACGAGGGCGCTACGATCTTCTGGTCAGATCTAGCTTCGTTCTACTATTAAAATGTTGTCCTGGAGTAGTACAAAGCCAACGGGGTCACTTTAGTACACAAGAACATGAACTTTCACGACGCACCAGAAATAAGGCCCATCGAAAATTACTGGGCTATCATGCAGCGGCACTACTGAAGCATTCCAAGGAGGTCAAATCTGAGGAACACATGAAGAAGAAGTGGGTTTCTATTCAGAAGAAGCTAGAGCCAGATGTTGTACAGAACCTAATGAGTGGAGTTATGCGTAAGGTGCGAGTGTACGGTTATGGTATTGAAGTTGATTGAAGTAAATATGCCAAAAACTTACTCATGAGTTATATTTTACTGTGCTAAAGTTTGAGAAGGAACGGTCAACTAGGTAATTTTCTACAGCGTTTTGTTCGTTCAATAAGTTTAAATTCAATGTTCAATAAGTTTGAATACAACTTTTCATCGCACCATTTGGATTCAGTGTATTGGTATTGATGTCAGCTTTAGCCTCATGTATAAACTAACCGACGCGTGAAGCGGAATTTCATCTATACCAGCATCCGCCGATACCAGGTGACGGGCTCGGCTTAGGACCGTCCGAGATTCGAGCCAGCACCAGCATCAAGGTGGTTAGGGAGCGGAAAAATGAACTATCATGACGAATGACGTGGGATCAGGGTTGTACGATTTCACTTTCAATCAAAAATCGTCGTGAGACGATGAACTTAACATGCACCCCTTTCAATTGAAGCACATTATCTTCTTTTGACAGCCGCTTTTTAGTCAGCTTCAGTAAAACAATCTTCAAACAAACATTCTCGACTAAGTTTTTCATTCATCGGTGTTTATTTTAGCCTTCGGTGTCAAGTGTTAACATAATTTTAAACAATTTAAACAAAGTCCTAAAGCAATGCTCTATTTTTAAAGATTTATTCAAGGGCATTTATATTTTTCTTAGTTGAATATAATATTGATCTATACATCTGAGAACGTTTAAACAATAAACTTATTCCACCACGATTTTCAGGTCATTTTACTTCTCTTTATTTTGATTACTTATGCTTGTTTGATAACGATACCGATTTAAAAAAAAAAGTTATCCTCGCCTTCTTTTAAACATCGGTATCATTCCACTCTTTTGCAACGCGAATTACAATATTTCAAAGTTTTATAAAATTCTATCGCATCTCAGTGAAAACAATGTAAAGTTGCAAATAGGCTCAACCCTTGCGCTTTTTCCGTTACTATTGTGTATGATTTTGAGGAACTCATCCAAACAAAACTATCGCTAATTTGGTTCAAGAGAGATTTTTTTGCTCAATTGAAACAAGTTGTGCTACTTGGGATATTTTGTATTTTCATTTTTCTAAAACATTTTTTAAATGTATTCCAATTCAGTGAACATCCTGACAAGGCAATTTTCAATAAGGGGATTTCCAAGCCGTGCTTCAAACCAAGTGGCTTGGCCAGTGTATTAACAGGGTATTCTCAGAAAATTCTCATCCTGTTCCTTCAAAAACATCACTTGGATGGAGACAACGTGTTTTCGCCGGACACGACATCATCACACTACGCAGAGAAGACGCTGGCGTTTCTGAAGAGCAAAAATACACCATTTGTTCTAAAAGACCGGAATGCAACAAATCTGCCGCGGTGTAGTCCTATCGAGGATTTTTTTTTTTTGTCAATTGAGCTCCAAGGTCAAGAACACGAACTAACTCATCAACAGGATCAAAAACAGCATCCGGAAAATTAATGAGGCAGCCATCCAGCGGTTATGTGCTACCATCAGGGCTAAAGCCTGTCCACGTAAATTTTCAAATTTTGAATTAATTCACGGATCGCTGAACCGTTTCACTTATGACAATTGTAACTCTCCACCTTATTTCATGGTACAACATGTTTACATTCTTGATACATTCAGTAAAATGGCGTCGAGTCAAGTGGAAGTGCGCAAGGCTTTAAGTGAACAGGCTTTAAGCTGCGCCGCACTTTAGACCACGGGCCATATGCGAATATCCATTTAGCTAAGTTTGAAGCTAAGTTTTATTAAAATTAATCAGATTGAACTGTACTTTTTCGTAGTTTTTGCCAGAGGCATTCTTTCCATTCCTGTGCTGTTCTACCCGTAAATCTAAGTGTACCCGAGCAGGAGACAACAACATATGAATACCTAATTTTGATCTTGATAACTGGCCTTGGTATTAAAGAGCTCAGATTAAGAGGTAATATACCCAAGCAAAATACCTAAGAATTGCATGCAAAACAACTCTCAAATACCAAAACTTGTTATTTTGGATACCAGGGAATACCTGAGAGGTACTATTTTGGTATTGTTTTACCTAAATTTGGTATTGGCATGACATTGTGGGAACTATATTTTGGTATTATCCTCAGGTATTTTACCTCTTAATCTGAGCTCATAAATACCAAGGCCAGTTATCGACTTATTCGGTCCTGCTCGAGTATAGTTTTTTAGCAAATCTTAAGTAGGTATTCCTCATAAATGACGCACGTGTGAACCGCCTCCGCACCTACCCAAGCTGCATCTGCTTTTTAAGTTCTGCTGTGTTCGCTTTAGTATTGCACTACATTCCTCTTCCAAAGACATTTTTATTACTAAATTCAAAGCCTTTGCCTAAATTTTCAGTTCCTGGTACCCTTTTTTACCCGATTAGCCACAAGGAATCTGTGCCAAAAGAGGGCATGTTTTGCCACCATCCGTTAGGCGGCGACAGATAAAATTTTCATCGGATCATGCTTTTCGACGGCTCACCTTTCATGATTTTACATGAATGAGTTTACTTCTAGCCTTGAAATGGACAAATGACCATATTAGAATTTCCAAAAAATTCCAAGACAATTCGGATGCCCCGAAATAACCGTTTAGAAGGGGGAAAATATAGATTTTTGCCGAGACATGTCTTTCGACGGCTCAAACTTCATGATTTTTGTTGAGAAGTCTACTTCTAGCCTTGAAATGCACCAATAACCATATTGGCCATTTCGGAGCAATCCGGATGCCTCGGGAGAACTACAGGAGATGACCAATGACAGTTGCCTTTATTTACATATGAACTAGGATTGAGTGATCTTGGATTGATCTTCACGAGATCAATCTTTTTGATGTCGATTTTCAATTTTTTTATATTGATTCTATGACCCTATGAAAAATCCAAATAAACCACAACTAAAACGTTAATTGTATACATCAAACTGATGAACGTGATACAAAAAGAAGGAAATGGGAGGATGGTAACCATTGTAGTGGCTATACTAATTAGTGGAGTGAATGTGCTGTGAAAACTTGAAGCCTTGGCTACAACTTAATGTTAAATGTCGTCAGCAAAGGGTGCGAGACCCACTCGGCAGTGGGCCAATTCCTGTCGCCAATCACTATTGCTATTGTATTGAAACCAAATGATTTGATTTTTTGTTTTACATGACTAGTGTCTATGTGAAACTATTCATGAGGACGAGAATTTGTCCCACACCCTATATGGGTTCAATCAGATAGTAAGTAATAGACCAAGGTGGGGACCTTGTGGCACCTAGCGCTGATTACTGGTAAATTTGATTACTTTTCTATTGTTGTTCTCAAATCACATTGAAATATTCTAAAACGCCCAAACATGCTTATAAATGAGTATAAATAGTAAACAAAGAAAGCTATGTCAATTGGATCGGTTTTGCTGATTCTGGCACGTCACGAACTCAATCATCAACTTAGTTACCGAAATTACTGTAATCATGCAGATTCGGTAAACAGCATGGTACTAGAACTCGTGAATTTTCAAAATAAAAAAATACTAAACTGATGTTGGACATTGACATGATGGTAAATGTGAAATTAACATGGTTTACTTTGATGGGATGCGGGACTCTTAGTTTGAATGCGGGACCATAGCTGCTTTGTCAATATCTCCATGCATGGTCGAAAGTTAGTAACATCGACATGATTTGGGTGAAAAATTGCATTTGCCTCCTCCTGAAGCTTTACTCAAAAAAAAACACTTTGCGAGTATATTACTAGAACAATTGTAATTGGAAAAAGATAAGCTGGCGAATTTCACGCCAACTCATCCAGTGGTAGGCAGCAACCTTTCAGAATCTAATGAAACTTTGTGGGTGTGTAGACTATGTCTTTTCCAGCAACCTTGCATACTTTGACTTTTCAAAATTTATGTAGACTACCATTTGAAAAGGGCTTAAGTTTTATGCTCGATTTTTATGAATCAACGTAACTCAAAAAGTAAAAGACTTACAAAAATTGGTGTATCAGTGACTTTTAGCAAATGTTTCATACTTTTATGAAAAAAATGTGAAATAAATATATGAAGCTATGTTAATTACTAATACGTGAAGATGTACATTTAAAAAATAAATAAAATTAAATCCTTACCAAGCAAAAACCTATGAGTTTTCATTGACATAAATAGAATTTCGAAAATTTATATAACGTCATATTTGAATCGTCTTTAAATGGATATGCATCAAATCTTATCAAACTAGATTTTTTTAATTTGATAAGACTGAATGCATATCCATTTAAAGACGATTCTAATATGACGTCCACTATTCCTTTAGATTTATCAGCCCCTCTCTATCATACTTTTTTCCATACCTTTTACACATTCTGTAACAAATCTTGACCTTCCTTTCCATAAAAGTAAAGACAATTTTCCAAAAGTCACTGATACATCAATTTTTGTAGTCTTTTTCTTTTTGAGTTATGTAGATTTAAAAAAAATCGTTAAAAAAAACTTAAGCCCTTTTCAAATGGTAGTCTAGAGAAATTTTGAAAAAACAAAGTATGCAAAGTTGCTTGAAAATATATAGTCTACCCACCCACAATGTTTCATTGGATTCTGAGAGGGTGCTTCCAATCACGAAGACGAGTTGGCGTGAAATTCGTCAGCTACCTGTAGTGGAATTTAACGGAATTTGCTCACGTTTACTGGTTTCGATTAATCAGTAAGTTTAGTCAACGTCTCAATGGTAGCACTTTCCGGAAGTGATGGAAAGTCTTCTTAATACAGAGAAAAATAGTGAATTTTAATAGAGCGGTAAAATTTCACGTCGTTCAATTGCAAGCCAAAGCAAGCCTAAACATTGAAATTGTTTGCATTCTTTCACACAACAGACCTAATTCCAGCGATATCTCCAGCATTTACTTCAAATCTTGAGAAATTCATGTTCAGGGCCTAAAAGCCAATTGAAAAAAAACTATGAGTATAAACGTTGATTTCTCACGAATCTCAAAATGCTCTTGTGAATTAGGCAGTCAAAAATTTTGAAATCCGCAACTCAACGATGTGGGTAAATAGGCTATCCAACTGCCCCCGTTCCTACTGCCTCTGGTCACCCCCACACAAAATACATCTATTTGGAACCGTCATTCAGCGGTTGACGCGTTACAACAAACACAGAGCAGTAATATCTTCATTATGCTATGTGGGAAATGACATCAGCACACCTGCAGCCCAGAGCTAAGGGTCTGTATTTTCCCCTTCAAATTTAACTCTATGCAGATGTAACTAATGGGGAAAAAAAGCATATAAAGGATACTTAGCTGGATTCCTCCTGATAACGTATGGAATCCGAAAAGTCCAAATAGGCAGCTATCTACGAGCAGCACCAAGGATAAGTCGCTTAGAACAGTGTTCAAGCCACGATGTCTTACACTCTACACGAACACGTTGAAGGATTGAACAAAATACAGTTTTCACTTGTTAACACTTTATTTCACATGAAAAATTAAACGGTGCAAAAATGACAGCAGAAAATTGTTTGTGTCTCGCTTTAAGCGCAGCACACTACGATCTCCTCTCTCATCCAAATTCTTAAGAAAAAATAAACAAAAAAACTGGGTTCAATACAGAAACATAATTTTCTAGGATTTAGTAAAAGTCGAAAAAAATTAAAACGTCTAGATGCTTATTTTTGAAAGTTGCAGCATTTTTCAAATCCATTCCAGGTCTTATTGGCCCCGACACCTAAAGAAGGTTAACACTTCTGGCACTTTTTGTGCTTTGAATCTTTACTTTCCTTAGACACTATTGAAACTACTTTTAACAACCATTTGACAAGCAAGTTCAACACGAAGCGCATAATTTGAGTTGACAAATTACTGAACAATGCTGCAGGTAGACAGTTGTTCATAATAAACTCAATGCGTTGACAAAGTTTAATAAAAATCCGATACCCTTTGGCCCAAACCAGTACGATATTGAACAGATAAATGCCTAGTTGCACTTCCCGAAATATCAATAATGCCCTTGAGAATCCTAAATAAAAACAAATGCATCAAGAAACACCCAACCGAAAAAGTCGCAACCCAAACATTCCAAGTATCAAGAAATAGAAGAACAATATTCCTAGCCGCTTAACTCACCCGATGCTCAGCTAAAATGGTGATAATTCTGCGATTATGTCATCAGATTATGGTTTCCCGGTAGCACCGTCGGTCGGACCCTCTGGGTGGCGTAAGTTGTAGGTGTGCCATACCCAGCCAACAAAATGACGGCCGACACGCGGTGGGTGTCCTCGTCCCCGTTGGGCGCACTGATGCTCTTATCTAGATGGTGTGTGTGTGTGCGTCGTCATCGCAGCCAACAATCTGCTCGGGGGTGGTTGGTGTTTGGTCCTGGCCGGCGTGTAAACTTTTTTTCCCCCCATCTGCACTGCAGTTGGTAGCTTGATGATGATGCTTGGTGAAGATTTATACCGCAAGATAAGAGCAGAGCGCATTGGTCCTGATCCTGACTGCGAGTGCAGCTGTGCCAGTCTCTGCCTTGCCCTTTTCAACTGTCGGTTGGGTTGCTGTGAAAGTGGCTAATGGCTCCTCTCCGGGTAGGCGGCGGCGATGCTAACGATTAATAAATTTTCCCACTTAATTGGACCATTATCATTAAAGTTATTTCTGTTGTTTATTGCTTTAACTGTTTTCTGCAACCTTCGGCAATCGTTCGAAAATAACTTTGAGTCAAATTAAATTACTCGACTGCCAGGCTAGGAAAAAAAAATTAATCAATACTTTAAACTTAAGCGCCAACAATCTGTTGCTGATCTTTCTTTGATGATTCAATTCTGAAGTTTTATCACAATGACTTGCGTCGGAATGGAAAGTTATTCCTTGCTGAAAAAAGGAGCCTGCAAACTTTGGAATTTTCTACTTCGATATAGCCGGCATCATCAGCAAGAAAGCGAACGAGCTGCGATGCTAAGACGATGTTTAACAAATAATTAAAAGTGGTCGCTTGTTTACTGAGACATCACTCAAACTTCGACGCCAGAATGTCAAGATGATTGATGCTGATTATAACGGCACAAACGAGCTGACGATGCAAAGCGCACACACAATGATTATCGATCAAACGAGGGTTGTTGTTGAATTGTATGCAGACCTGATAGTATGCAAACTGCATTTGCTGAAATTAAAAGAAGAATAAGCAGTTTCCTCATCTAAGTGCATCACGTACAATGGAAAGTTTAAATTATAAATGGACTCATCTTTCGGCTCAACCAGCCAGACAGACCACCAACGTCCCAGCTACTGAAGCTGAATTATCTACCAGTTCAAAAGCGCTCCACTAGTTACATGAAACATGCCTACACTGTGCCGAAGTAGTCTGCAACAGTCACCCAGTTAGAAGGCCAAATTTATGTCCTCATGCAATTCCAGTCACATTCAAAAATTGATACAATTAATTTCGAACGACGCTCGTGAGGAGGAAGGTGGTAGGAGCGAGTCCTCTTCTGGGTAACTGTAACCTATCCGACACGTTAGCACGTTTCCTCGGGGCCAGGAGCAAATCCGAAAGTCCGGTTACTGTTGCCTTTGTTTTCGTTGGTTGCGGTCAGATGGGTTCGGAAGCTAAGCGCATCCACATCGTTCTCGTTCAGGATTCAGGACTTCGGACACAACATTCGAAACCAAGTGTCGGTAGGATGGTGCTGCTCCGCGTGCAACAGTTGGCCATCCTGGTGCTAAGCATGAATATAACAGAACCGATGTCCTTGTGAGCGGTTTTATGAATACCTACCACCCCGGGTTTGCTGGGATCGAGCCCAACTACGGCAGGAACGTGATATGTGATGCTGTAAAATAAACTGCACGAATTTATATTTATTCAATTTAGAGCATTTATTTTTTTTTTCGTTGCCAACCGCCTAGGCTAGGAAAAGCACAAACAAACACAAATTCAGGCTAACACACATTCGGTACGTGCTTTGGTCTGAGTGGATGGTGAGGGGCATGTGCCAAATTTATGTATTGCAAAACATTCAAATATCCTTGTTTACGATTTAAGGCACGGGGCTGCCGGAAATGCAATTCTGGTGATATTTTGAGGAGTAATTTTATGTTCATGCCATTGGTTTACCTGGAGACGTCGTTCGGGGTAACTCGCGGGAGGGGAAGGCAGTCGATCCTATAGCATTAAATTTTCTTGTTGGGTCGTAAAACAATAAATTTTATTGTAAAGTAGCAGAGCAGTAGTTATATGTAATCGAATTTTTATATTTATGCAAGCCTCGATTTGGTTAGGAATAACGAAATCCGATCCTTCCAGCAAAATCCAATGAATCCAAAATCCCACACAGAAAAAAATAATGAATTTTAACAGGCACGAAAATTTCCCCTCGTTTTATTTCAAGCCAAAGGAAGCGTAAACAACGAAATTGTTTGCAATCTTTCGTGCGACATTCAACAATGTTGGGAATCTTTTATACAACAGACTAGATTCAGGCGTTATCCGGCTCTAGTTTACACGATATATCCCAACAATTTCTTCCAAATTGCGCGTTCCTTTTATGTGCATTAGATAACGCAGAATATAACATGTTTTTTAAACTGTGTATTACTACGACGCAGGATAGGTGAAAAATTGCTTATCTTATGAGAAAAATGCGGAGAATCGAATGGTGTTGGTCTCATTTAGGGTTAACCACAGTAAGTGTCCCATTTTGCCCATTCTCCCCAGATTTTGGATGCAAACCAGAATTATTACTCAAAAACTAAACTTGGTGCTACTATATTGAACCCAATTTCACTGTTATTTTGCAGAAGAAGCTAAAGAACTGGATGGATTTTTTTTTTACTTTGATCGGGTGGCAGGAAGTAGTCCATTTGTTGACCCAATTTCACAGATACTTAAAGAGATACATTTAATTTTTTGCGTTATCTAATGCACATAGAGGGCATGTTTGGCATAACATTTGTTTGGCAGAAATTAATGTTATATTTCATCTAAATTAAATTCAGAAAACGCCTAAATCTAGTCTATTGTGTGAATAATTGCAAACGTTTTTGTATGACGCATGAAAGATTGCAAACAATTTCGTTGTTTATACTTTCTTTAGTTAGGAATTAAACGAGGGGAAATGTTACGCGCTTGTTCAAATTCTTTATTTTTTTCTGTGCATATATTTACCATGCTGTTGAGGGTTGGCGTTAGCAATATTACTCTCACTTGCATTTTACTTATGTAAAAGTGCCTGTAGATTCGAATTGTGTAAGTATCTACTACCTTCTTGGTAGAGCACTTGTAAGATTCCCTGGATGAGAAGCCTCAGGGTCGGCAGGCTTACCGATTGCAAGTCGCGGGGCAGGGAACAATCGCACGGGATACACAAAACACTCTACAAGCACTGTACTTCAATCAGTTTATTCAGTTTTTCCTGCTTTTATTCTCCCTTCTTACTTTCTCCTACACTTCTTAATTTTCCCACATTCTTACAGTCTATCTAATCTTGTGTTCTAGCTTCGGGGCCCTTTGCAGCACTACTACCATGTGTCCTTCGTTGTCTGCCGCCTCCTCACCGCTTTCCTCCTATCATTATCATGGAAGGTGGTGTGAAAATCCTGCGCGCGCTTACTTGCAATGCGATCACCCTATACCAGGCGGGAGAGGATCAACCCGATATCATCGCAGGCGGCGATCGAAAGCTGGATGAGGATCGTTAAGAAGGAGACAGACTAGTTGTTTGTGGTGAATCTCAGGTGCAGCACGCGATCGGAAACTCACGCTTTGTTTTTATGTTGTGCAATAAATTGTGTTCATATATTAGTAATAAATGTAGTGTTTAGTAACAAATGTAGTGTGTCAAATACAATAGCAATTTAAATCTAACCGCGAGTGTTTGAACTATTTGTCGATTATACGAAACTTCCAATCCTTGGAGGCACTTTAAGCCCTAGGACACAAGCCCAAAAGAACCCCAAATTGGACCCCCAACCCTAATCACCTCCACAAGGACATATACTTCGAGTGTTGGATGAGAATCCTGGTCTATCGAAGTGAGTACTCCGTTCTCCAACACTCATACTCTATCTTATTGATAAGCTGAAAGTCTAGCTTCAAATAAATCTAGTGTTAAAATGATCTTTTAAACCACATGGTATATGCTCTTTTTTTCAAGTTAGAGGGGAAACCGAGTAAAGTGGACCATTTCCTGAGGTCAACCCTACACGACCATTACCATTCGGTTTTCCAGATATTTTTACATAAGCACAGTGCAAGTGAAAGTAATATTGCTAGCGCCTATTTTCAGAACAGCATGCGGTGGACAGTTTGGAGGAGGTATCAAATGTCAAAGATCGATACAATCTATTGAAAAATTATATGGATGATTGTACACGCAGAGGGAGGGGGTCAAATCCAGTCCACGTGGTATATGGATAGTAGGCTGATGCAAAATTCGAAATATTTGCTCCCCTAAACTTAATCAACGCCAATTTGGGTTCTGATAGTCCCCAAAAAATTTTAACACATTTGGTTTTAATTTGGCTTTGCACACGCTATTCAAAGTTTGTATGGGAATTAGTATGAAGAATCTCAAACTGACATTTCCAGATCCCTAACATCTTGATATTATGTCCTTAAGCCGAATCTTATAAACATTCATATAGTGTAAGTTGTCAACTATCAAAATGCCGAAGATACTTGACATGTAAATTTTATACAAAAATAGTTATTCAACAAATATAATAATAAGAAGTAAAAATATGTAATGTATATAAAAATAAAAATATAAAATATATAAAATATATATAATAATATAAATAAAATAAAATACATAAAATATATGAATATAAAATATAAAAAACATATAAATAATAAGAAAACAAAAATAAGAATAAAACATCATACCTATAGTGTGTATTTTATGTTTTATTGAATAACTATTTTTGTATAAAATTTACATGTCAGGTATCTTCGGCATTTTGATAGTTGACAACTTACACTATATGAATGTATATGAGATTTGGTTTAAGGACATAATATCAAGATGTTAGGGATCTGGAAATGTAAGTTTGAGATTCTTCATACTAATTCCCATACAAACTTTGAATAGCGTGTGCAAAGCCAAATTAAAACCAAATGTGTTAAAATTTTTTGGAGACTATCAAGACCCAAATTAGCGTCGATTAAGCTTAGGGAGCAAATATTTCAAATTTTGCATCAGCCCTAATGGATAGCCTCATGGTGATATGAGTTTATCAAGCTGAGGTGGTAAATTGGGTAAATGAACAGCTTCCTAAGATCAATCCTAACCCAAGCATCACTATTCTAATCGCTGAACGTTTTTATTACTAGTGCCGATCTTCAAAACCGAATGGTATAAAAGATTTTACAAGTATGAGGGTAAATTGGGTAAAATGGACCTTTTTCTGAGCTAATCCTTAAAAAAAACATCAGCATTCGATTCTCCGAACATTTTTACAAAAATAAAGTGCAAATAAGAGTGAAATATTCCAGGTGAAATCGGGTAAAATGGACAATTTCCTTACGTCAACCCTGAACGAAACCAGTACCATTCAGTTTTTCGGACATTTTCACATAAAAACAGTGCAAGTGAAAGTAATATTACTGGCACAAATCTTCAGAAAAGCATGGTATATGAGTTCATGAAAGTATGAGGGGAAATTGGGTAAGATGGACAATTTTCTGAGGTCAATCCTAAACGAAACCATAACCATTTGATTCTCCGGATATTTTTACATAAATAAAGTGCAAATGAGAGTAATATTCCTGGCGCCAGATTTCAAAATTCGCATGGTATATGAGTTTATGAATGTATGAGGGGAAATAAGGTAAAACTAACCTCTTTCTGGCATCCGATCAAAGTAAAATTAGTTCCATGCAGTTCTCAGTTCTTCAGCTTTTTCTGCAAATTCACAGTGGTTTCGGGTTCAATATGGTAGCACCAAGTTGAGTTTTTGAGTAATAATCCTAGTTTGCATCCAAAATTAGGGGAGAAATAGGCAAAATGGGACACTTACACTTAGACTTAGAATCGTTTTTAACAGATATTCATCTTTGCTGCTCCTTAAGTGACTGAACTAAATGAGGCTGTCTTATCAATAGTGACAAAGACATTCTTCTATTTACCAAGAATTGCAGAAAACGTGAAGTTAAAAATGAAGTTACATATTTTCGAGACTTCACACAGATTACTTACTTATATTTTGCTTAAGAAGAAAATGTTACAAAGCACCACATCTTTCAGAAACATGTATAACCGATTCAATACGGATGGGTTATATATGACCCGAGATTAAAATTTGCTGTCAAAGTTAGTTTTTTCACACCCAAAATAAAAGAGCAAGATTGTAATGCAATTTTGTACACTGAAACTTTAATTTCTTAATTAAGTTGTCACTCGTTTCGTAAACATGGGTTTTGTACATAGAACAAATGTCTCGTGTATTGTATGAAACATTCATGTTGCTTTTTATCTGTTGAAATGCTATCATTACACATTTTTATAGAATACACGAAATGGATTTCGCCAATCGCTGCTTCTCGGTTGGTGTTGCTGCTGGGCTGTTGAGCGAGAATAATTTATTTATCCCAACAACAAAATTAAAGCGCTGTCGAGAATCATAACTTAACACTCATTTATCAAGTTTCCTCACGAGTCAACATGGCCTAGTGAGATCAACAACGGATTCAATTACATCTCTTTTCAAAAATACAGCCTCGAATTCCATGTCAGAATCATTAAAATAAAAAGCTGGACAAACTTCACGTGTTGTGTTTTTTTTTCTTTCTTTAAATTACATTTCGAGTTGATAAAGAAGATCTGTCATTCATTTCATGCACCCAACAGCGAGACGTTTTTTTTTAATTTGTAGCTCTTTGTATTGTTTTTGTGCAATGAACGAATGTTCTTTCTGCGTGGATGAATGCTTCGTGCTTTTGACAGTTGCGCGAGTGCCGTTTATTACCAGGGTAGCTTCGTATAAATTAAAAATCAGTTTGGTTGCAGAAAACAACGAATGGATTCGATAGTGCTACCTTCGGTCTCGTAACTCGAGCAAAGGATTATACCAAATTGGTAACAAGTTCTAATATCAGGTTATCAGTCTTTGATCACTGAATATGTTATCGTTAAGGCTGAATAAACAGCCAAAAGAAACAAAAGTGATAACAAATTAATACTCGTTGGATATCACATTATTATCATCGAGTTCATTTTGATAACAAATTTTGTGATATAACCTATTTCTTGAGATGATTTCAAATTATGTTATCGACATGATATCAAATTCATACATAAATAACTAAAGTAGTGCTGCTGGTGAGAAGCTCAATTTAATATCTATCACATGCTGGTAATATTCAACATTAGTCAGCATGCTGGTAAAATTCAGTAACGTTCGTAAAAAGTCGTCTTTAAAAATTGATAAAAGATGATGCGCGATTTAGGGAAACTTTGAGGAACTAAAGAATGAGATCCGCTGTAGCGTGTTGGATGAAATACGGCTTGAAATTCGCACGAACTTCGAAGAACTGATCGAGGCTGTACCGAAAACTCCAATTTCTGTTCCAAGTGTAAAGTTTTTCGGGCCCTCTAAGAGGAAACGTGAGAATGACGGGAAATTTGAACCGACTCCGAAAAGGACATCGCAACTCCGTCGTGGAACTGACTGTTCAGGGCAATCTGCAATTACTTGCACCACAACAGACAGCATGTTTTGGTTGTATCTATCCGACATATCCGTTGAAACTCCTGATGACAGTGTAACAGAGTTAGTATCACAACGGTTAGGCTCCAATGATTTCAAAATCGTGAAGTTAGTTCCGAGAGGAAAGGATGTGCGTTCCTTGAACTTTGTGTCATACAAAGTAGGGATGCCTATACAACTGAAGGAAAAGGCTTTGCAGGATTCCACTTGGCCCAGTGAGATCTCGTTCAGAGAGTTTGAGGAAAGGAGCATTCCGAGAAAGCTTTTTTGGAAGCCAGCCTTTCTAACAATACCCGAGACAGGATCCAACAACCCGAATATTTCGCAGAGACGAACGTCATAATGGATCAATAACGATGAACGAAACTGCTCACAATACCTCGACTTGTCCCAAATTCTCGATTGAGACCGACCTGCAATATTTAACGGTATACTATCAAAATGTGAGAGGCATTCGTACTAAAACTAACGAGCTCTTTCTGAAGCTTTCTGCCTGTGAATACGAAGTTATTATACACGGTGTTCAATAAGTTCGATACACTGTCAAAATTTCCAGTGCCAAAAAAACGAAAACATGTTTTTTTATTTTTTGGATTTATGTTATTGAAAGCTATGTTTACAAGGAACGTTTACAACATTTCTCTTGAATGACTCCCCTTTGTACTCCTTAACGAGCTTCAAACGTTTCTCGAACGCGTCGCAGGCGGCACGCACGGACTGCATGGGCATTTCGTCCCAGATTTTGAGAATTACCGTCTTGAAATGATCCAAAGTGCTGACCTTGTATTCGTTCAGCTTCGCCATCATATAGGACCAAACAAAAAAGTCGAGAGGATTCAAGTCCGGGGAGCTGGGAGGCCACAAAGTTTTGTCCAGAAAGTCGGTTAAATTGTCCCGACACCAGGCTTGAACCACATTTGCCGTATGGGCTGGTGCACCGTCCTGCTGGAACACGTAGTGCTCATCGCCGTAGAGGCTTCGGAGACTGGGGGCAACAACCTTTTCCAAAACCTCAGTTTTGTAGTACGCCGCGTTGATTTTGACGTTTTTTTCAATAAACACCAAGGGTAGCTTACCACGTTTGCATACTGCCCCCAAACCATCACCGACGCGGCACTTTGGAACCGAGGGATGTTTATATTGGATTCAGGAATGCTGTCCCTCGATGGCGCCCACACCCGGTCATTTTGCACATTGTGCGGCTGCTGCAGCACGAACAGTTTCTCGTCCGAAAAACAAACTCCTGACCAGCGTGCCGAGAGAGGATCCTCTTAGCTCGATCCAACCGCTTTTTGCTGGTAGCCTCCGAAACGCCATGGACCTTACGTTTTTTGTAAGGCCTGAAACCAAGGTCCTTGGTGAGTATGGTGTGAGCGGTTCCAATGGAAACGTTGAGATCTGCAGCCGTTTTCCGGATTGAGCGGTTCTTTTTGCGCCGAATTCGCTCCCTCACGATCTTGATGACCCGTGGCGTCCTCGCTGAACGCGGCCGACCGGATCTCGCACGGTCATTGGTCGAGGACGTCTCCCGGTATCGCCTGATGGTCGTGTAGACAAAGTTCCGCTTGACCCCATGCGATTTCAGCAGCCGGAATATATCGCCGGGTCGCTCACCGTTCAAAAACGCTTAATTACGAAGTCCCGATACTCTTTCATCGCGCGTAACAAACGAACAACAACTAACAGAATGTCAACACCGCGCACATTCGGTAGCGTATGAATGAAGCTAAAGCTGACACCAATACCAATGCAGAATATGTACATGGCGCATACCTACGCAATGATGAAAACTTGTATTCGAACTTATTGAACACCGTGTACTCACTGAGACGTGGCTTCGTTCTGATATCGCTAGTTCAGAGTTTGCTGCCAGCTACTCAATATTTCGGTGTGATCGCAGTGCAGCTTCTAGCAACCTTCAGCGAGGGGTGGAGTTTTAATTCCGGTTAAAGAAAACCTCAACTGTACGTCGGTAGACCTTGTTGACTGTGGCAATATTGAGCAAATCGCTGTGCGTATCAAACTAGGCCAGGCTACGATCTTTGTGTGCGGAATCTATCTTCGACCGAACTCGTCTCCGGAATTGTACTCAGCGCATTCCGCAGCAGTCCAGCAAATCTGTGAAAGTGCAACGGATTCTGATAATTTTGCCATCGTTGGAGATTACAACCTACCTCATTTGGTATGGTCCTACGACGAAGAGATCAACAATTTGCTGCCGTCCAACGCATCGACTGAACAGGAAATCGCTCTGGTTGAATCAATGATTGCCTCCGGACTACATCAACTCAACAACCTGCTAAACTCGAACGGTCGTACACTTGACTTGGCATTTGTTAACGAACCAAACGATGTGGATCTTATCGAGCCTCCGTCATCCCTCCTCCGAATCGACAATCATCACAAGCCATTCGTTCTTCGCATTGACGTGAATGCCTCCTACGTGCAACCAGCTAGTAACTCGAACTACATTGATGATTTAGATTTTCAACGTTGCCACTTTCCGGAACTGAATAACGCTCTCATGGACGTCGATTGGATTGAAATGTTTCGTGCAACAGATACGGATGAAACGGTACGTACGTTTTATGACAAATTATACGATATTATGGAGGAATATGTTCCACGTCGAACAAGTAGGCCTCATTCGATTAAGCAACCGTGGTGGACAACTGAGTTGCAGCATCTCCGTAACATTGTGCGAAAAGCTCGTAAACGCTATTTTCAATCACGGACTACTGTGAACCGGATCAATCTACAGTCACTCGAAACCCATTACGCCAATTGCCAGGACGCTGCTTTTCGTTGCTATATAGAACGATTGGAGCAGACAGCGAAGCAGAACCCTTTATCCTTTTGGTCGTATATACGAAGCCGTTAGCAATCGAACCGGATCCCTACCGACATGACTTTTAAAGAAACTTCGGCCGATTCACCTCACGAGTTAGCTAATCTGTTCGCCGATTTATTCGAAAAAGTACACACTTAAACGTCACCAACTTTTTCCGCTGACAGTCTTAAATCCTGTCCTGCTTTCAATTTGAATTGTCCTGCTCTAGTTGTGAGCCAACATGAAGTTTTGTCAGCCCTGGAAAAGTTGGATGTGTCGAAAGGGTCGGACACAGACATGATACCGCCGTTGTTTTTAAGAGAATGTGCTGACTCACTGCTGATGCCTTTGACGACTATTTTTAACAGGTCACTCAGTGAAGGTACTTTTCCCGAAGCGTGGAAGTTAGCATCAATCACTCCGATTTTCAAAGCTGGTAACAAACATGCTGTTGAAAATTACAGAGGTGTTTCGATTTTATGCTGTATGGCCAAGGTGTTTGAACAATTGGTTCACAAAGCTCTTTACGCTGTATCTTGACCGCTGATTTCTGAATTTCAACATGGTTTTGTTAAGAAGCGATCCACGACAACGAATCTGATGTCTTACGTAAATTTCCTATCAACGGAAATTGTGAATCGTCACCAAGTTGATGCCATGTACTTCGATTTTTCGAAAGCGTTCGACAAGGTTCCTCACACCCTTGCAATTGACAAGTTGAAGTATCTGGGCTTTCCAGATTGGATCACAAAGTTGGTGCGTTCTTACTTATCTGGTCGGAGCGCTTTCGTCAAATTAAACAGTAGTCGGTCCCACGTCTTCTCCGTCACGTCAGGTGTACCGCAAGGAAGCGTTCTGGGACCACTGATTTTTATATTGTTCGTGAATGACTTGTGCTTTTGGCTGAAATCACGCTTTCTCCTCTACGCTGACGATCTAAAAATCTAAGAGGTTATATCATCGCATCTTCACCGTTGCGCTCTTCAGGCTGACATCGACGAGATTTTGTTGTGGTGTTCTGAGAATGGAATGGAACTGAACATCAAGAAGTGCAAAGCTATTTCGTTCACCCGCCGGCAATCCCGAACAGAGTTTGATTATTCCATCAGCGCAGAAGCTATAGAGCGTGTTCAAGCAATTCGTGACCTACGGTTTACTGTACAAAACTCCGGTTCAATGAGCATATTAGCACATCTACCGTTGCCGATATTTATGCTCTCAAGGCGCTGTACTGTTCGATCGATCGTAGCATCATGGAGTATGCTGTACGCGTGTGGTCGCCTTATCACTCAGTTCAGATCATCCGGATGGAAGGGGTCAACGCAATTTTGTACGGTATGATCTTCGTCAACTTCCGTGGAATGACCCAGCAAATCTACCTGACTATCCGAGTCGTTGTAGACTGATCGATTTAGAAACTTTAATGCACAGACGTACTAACCTACAGAGGTTATTTGTTTTGACACTGTCGAAGGTGGTGTAGATTGCCCGGCGCTGTTGCAAAACATCAATTTTTATGCACCTTCTCGCCAGCTTCGCGACCGTAGTTTGTGCTCAGTCGCCATAGAACTACGTATGGGCAAAACAACCCTTTCGATAATGATAACTGTGTTAGATCGTTTAACAATGTGAGTGCTGTTTTTGATTTTAATATGTCTAAATGTGTGTTCAGGAATAGAATTAGAAACCTAGGTTAAGTCCAGTCTGTTGAGTTTTTTTTTTTTTAAATTCGAGACGAAGAACAATAAATAAATGATAACAAAATTTGTTATGCGATAACAGGTGAGTTCAAAATGATATCTGATATAACAAAACTTGTTACTTATTTGATATCAGCTTGTTATTTTACTTTACTAGGGAATATAAACTAAAATAATTAATTTTCAGTGTTTGGTTTGGTTTTATTTCTCGTCATGGATCGTAACATGGATAAAAAATGCAACATTTATGCCTTATATGCTTTTTATGCCTTATATGCCTTATGTTATTACACTACAAACAACAGTCATGTATTTAATAAGACGGTTTATGGAATTGATAAGAATGAGTTGAGAAAATCATTACGATTAACTGAGAAAACGTTAGTTATACACAACAATTTCATAAGGACCGTATGGAATCAAAATACAGTGGACTCATACTGTTTCATAAAGTCAATTTTATTAAATTCGATATGTTTTTTACTTCAGTGTGTGCTACTAACCGCTTGTAGACACTTGCATGGCTTCGTTCACGCTTTGTGGTTCACGATGGGCAAAAGTGCCTTATCTAAATCATGCAGATTTCTCAAGATATGATTGCCAAAACTGCAATCGCTTTTTTGACTCCATTTTAAATTTTGGGTGTAGAGTTACGGACACAATGATGATCTAGAGCATGAGCATGATTGACCGCCGGTAGTATGCTACTCCGTTATGGCTGTTGTTACTTTGAGAACCAACCGATGATGCTTGGGACTAACATACATCCTCAATGTGGCAATACTCGAATACAGGTGAAATAAAGAAAGGATAAGAATGTGTAAGCGGGATACTTGCTTTGAAGGAAGCCGCGGAGTGCACTGCACTTCCACGAGATATCACTGGGATGTTGGATAAACTGGTTGAGTTTACAACGGGATCCGTTTTGATAAACGGTGTGCTGAATTCAACTGGCGTCAGCAGCGAATAAGATATT
This sequence comes from Aedes japonicus, assembly GCA_034211315.2. Lineage (NCBI taxonomy): Eukaryota > Metazoa > Arthropoda > Insecta > Diptera > Culicidae > Aedes > Aedes japonicus. Next base: position 90,184 of record JASCZW010006112.1, on the reverse strand, counting down.
TAACTTTGTTCCCGGTTTATTCTATGTACAGAGATGCACATTAAAATTTATTTATTTAACGTCAATCACGTGTACACTTTAAGTTACAGTTATTTTTAAATGTTTTGTGTCTTTAATCTATATCAATATATTTGTAACGGGGTCTAGCTTATATTCTAGTACATTTATGAGCAGCTTTCTATCAAATATCATTAGAGTATTGCTTCAATTTATAATTTGTAGTTGCAACGTTGACTTTATACGTTCACTCGCAATGCATATTGTATGTTGCCATCATCCGATTTAGAGGCCCAAATTTAGCATAATTTGTACATTGGCGGCTTGTAGTAAAAACATTTAAATTTCGTAGTTGTCGACCTCGAATGTTAAAATTAAGTTTTGATAAAAGTTCTTATGAATCCATACGATGCGAAACGATATCGTTGAGAACTGAGACCATTGCAAGTTCTCGACGCTCTTTTAATGTTTGGATGCTGATAAGCATTCAACGAGCTTTATAAGATGGTAAAGGAAATCTTGTCGAACCTAATTTTCGAAGTGCAAACAGTATAAATTGCTTTTGAACTGATTCTATTCATTGTTCGTGCGTGACTGAACAAGGTGACCTCAAGTATTGACCTCACATATGCAATTTATAATGTTTTTCTTGTGTATAGGTCATGAAGGCTGTTACTAAATCGTTTTATAAATCCTAGCATGCTAGTTGCTTTACTGATTATTGTGTTAAAGTGGTCAATAAATGTAAGTTTCTTATCTAAAATAACACCTTAATTCTTCCGCACTTTTCAACTTCCTGATTTCCTGGAGAGATTGTACAGTCTAGTGTATTCCGCTTTCTACTAAATGATATTGTTTTTCATTTTTGGACGATTAGCTGCAAAAGGTTTTATTGCTCCATTTCAGTAGAATTAAACAAATACGTTTCAACATCTAGTATGATGACCGATTAAAACAAACAGTAAGGATGCTGTTGGAGCCACGCACATGTGCAAGTGGTTCATTTGAATGTTTTAGCATTCCATAACTTTAAAAAATCGCGTTTGAGTGCCGTTATCAAATCTTTATACGAAAAAAATCAAGTGTAATCCGATAGTGCTAATGAGCGAATTGTTTTTTTTTTACAATGGATTAGTAGTTAAAGTTCAGAAATGAAAAGTGAGCAATTAAAAATATATTGAACATTGAAAATGAAATGCTGAAATGATGAAACCTCATTAGCATAGCATAGCAGTAAGTCCAACACATACTTAAGAGTAATGCTGAGAACACCACTACTACCTTACGTGTCACAGTAAATGGAGCAACAATAGGACTCTCTCTCTCTCTCTCTCTCTCTCTCTCTCTCTCTCTCTCTCTCTCTCTCTCTCTCTCTCTCTTTCATTCACACACGCGCACTACAAAAACCACGGGCAACGCTCCTTGCTACTTCTAAGGTCTGTATCCGCAATAATCCGGACACCGCAAAACATGAATAATACATAAATTTCGCATTATATTTCCGTTGTTGAGGTTTATTTCAAATTCATAGGATGTGTTTTAACAATTCGTGAAGACAAAACATAGCTATTCGGTACATATTTGCATAAAATTTTCGAACTTTCCTCTTTACTCCGTCCATTAGGGTTTTTCAGAAATTGTATAAGCCGTCTTTGTCCAAATTCGCTGGAAGTGTTTGATATCTTTGATTCCTTGCTTCTTTCCAGAAAGCTTCCGGTTCATCAGAGCCCAACATCTCTCGATTGGTCGTAGCTCTGGGCAATTTAGCGGGTTTGAGGTTTTTGGTACAATGTTCACTTGATTTGCTTGGTACCACTCCATCATAGTTTTAGCATAGTGGCATGATGCCAAATCGGGCCAGAACAAAGGTTTTTCTTTGTGACTTTTGATGAAAGGTAGCAATCGCTTCTGCAGACACTTTTTCTGATAGATCTCCTGTTGATGTGCCTTTAGTGACGAAAGATTTACTCTTTTTGCCACACGTGCAAACTGCTTGCCACACAAGGTATTTTTCGGGAAATTTAGATGCTTTTTTCGTTCTGAAATGCTCAGCTGTAGCATTTCTGGCCATAGCAGAATAAAAAGCCAGTCCTGGACGCTGCTTGAAATCCTCCAGGACATAAGTTTCATCGTCCATAACAACGCATAAAAAAATCGTCAAATATTCGCAGTACAAACGTCGAGCTCGTGATTTTGCTGCCATGAATTATTTTACAGATCGCTGAAACGTTTCACTTGTCATATAAGTTATAAGCTGAAGCTCTCCACTTTATTCCATGGTACAACATGTTTACATTTTTGTTACATTCAGTAAAAAGTCGTCGAATCAAGTGTAAGTACGAAAAAAAATTTGTACGAACAGCAGCAAAGTCCAAAATTATCGGTACGCGATCTTGCTAAGAAACTAAAACTACAGAAAAAAAACAGAGTTTTGTGTTTGCAAATCTTTAAACCAGCACTTGCTATGTATTGGAAGGTTTTAAATGGAACAAATCGAAAAGTATGCTCCCGACAAATGGACAAGAAAGTGGTAGCAATTATTGAGAAAAATCCCAATCTCTCTGTGCGAAATGTGGCTCGCAAAATTGGGAGGTCAAAACCATACGTACAAAATGTGAATCAAAGGCAAGGTTTGAAGGCGTACAAATTGAAGAAGGTGCCGAACCGTGATGACAAGCCTCCGAGTCTGACTTTTTATACCGCAATGCAAAGTAACACCGTTCCGGAGCATTTCCGGACAAAGAAGGTGTTTTTTAAAGTTTCGTCTCTACCGGCACTATCATTAAGGATGTGTACGAAAAAGAATGTCTATAGAAGCGGTTGTTACCGTTTATCAGAAGCCACGACTCTTCAGCTTTATTTTGGCCTGATTTGGCCTCTTGTCACTATGCGAAATCCGTTCTGGAATTGTATAAAGTACAGGTGGTCAAATACGTACCAAAAACAGCCCATCCACCAAACTGTCCCAAGCTTCACCCAAAAGAGAAGTACTAGGCTCTGGTTAAGCGGAATACCTTCAAACCGATGATTTCAAGATCGAAGATGAAAAATCTTCACGGCGGGCGTATGTGAGGATACCGTACGGAACCTGTTGGCGGCTGTACCATAGAAAGTTCGAGAATTCAAACGAAAGAAGGATTAACATCTTAACCGACAGTTTATAATGAAGATATAACTCTATTATTGTGAAATAAACAATCGGTTTTGTTGAATTAAGTGTATTTTTTTCTTTAGCTCCTATTATGTTGGTGTCCAAAATTTAACGTGGACAGGCTTTAAGTTTGTAAGTCGTAGACGAAATAGGCCTATCCATCAAAGGATAAGCTTTTTCTTGTAGAATTTAAAGGAATTTGAGAGTGTTTATTAGTGATAGCTTGGAAAATAGTTCTGATTTTTTATATTATTTTGAAGTAATCAAGTAAAGTGTTAATTCAAATTTTCCTAGCTTTCCAATTGTCGTTTTTTATGTTTTGTTTATGGTTTTTATTTCAAAGTTTCAGTAAAATTTAAACCGCATGGATCGGCTTCTGCTCTCGTTCTTTTTAAAAACACATTTGACCTCGAAATAACGAATAAACCTTCTTGAACATAGCGCTTGCTACTGTTGCATGTTGTGAAAATCCGTGCACCACAAAATACAACATTGATAATACAAACTTATCAATGGGATGTGATAGCTTGCCAACATAATGAAACTCGTGACTTCTAAGCCATAGCGTCCAATACTGGGTCGAGCACTCGCTAACAGCCGTCGTGAGGAGAATTGTCGGAAATTTGCTCGAAAAGTGAACTCCGGCTGCAGATAATGATGCTCTTAGAGCTTGTGACAGAAAAAGGATTCCACAAGCGACAAGAGGGTCGCCTTTTGCTCATGCTTGCGCTACCATCCGACATCTTCCGGGATAATGCAATTTCACTTGCTTTTCTCTTGCAGGGTTCCCCTTAAATGTAGTTAACATTGCACGTAAGTTGAAACACAGACGTTCGCCGACATACAGTCACTAAGTTAGATGGATGCACCGTCAAAAACGAAGCAAAACGGCTTAAGTGGTTTCTTGCTCTACTTGTTTGGCTTGTGAGGTTCGGGAAGTGGTAGCAGCGGGAATCAGCGAAAAGTTTATCGATGACACACATTCCGACTTATTCGAAAAGGAGCTTTGCTATTCTCGTATGGATGCACTGTGTGGCACCACATTCAGTTCAACGATTTTGTGTCGAGTGTCGTTTATCATTCCACGAGCTCGGTGGCAAGATTTGTCTTTTCCATGGCATACAGCGAGCAGCAGATTGATGTGTCTTTCAGATTCGGTTAGTTTCAACTCCCAGAGACGGAAGGCAGCTTTTCACTTAGCCGACTGAAATGATGTATCTTCACGGCATATCAGAGCATGTAGGTGGAAATTCCCTCTTCATGCAAATGGGTTCATTATGGTTCGATTTCAATTTGCCACAGACGATCAGGGATGATTGGGATGATAGTATCGATTTAAGGTTTGCAACTGGATCAGATTGTGGCTCTTGCAGTGCAGTTGATTTCTCCTTAAAAATGGAAACTAGTTCAACTCGGTCATTAAAACCGTTACCCCCATAAAATAGTCCGATTACAACTGCCTTCCAACTGATAAAATCTCACACACCGTTACCACCTCCGGCTATCGACTCTCTTTTTTTCACCTGAACTGTAGATACACGTCTCCTTAACAAACAACCCTCGAATCGACAGCAGGATACAACGGCCACTTAGCAAATGCTTTACCGCATGACGTCCGAGGAAAAAATAAACTATCCCCGATAGCAAAAACCTCACCGGAAAACTCCTACTTCCGCCGGTTGTCGTCTACGTTTTTCGTTGGTCACTGGATGGTTCACGGATAATGTCCTTAGATAGCCCAAAGGCGTACCGAAATTAGTGTGAAAGCAAAATCACGTTCCGCAAAGCGCTTCGCTTTCGCTCTGGATGGGTAAGCTCCGTCGTGGTCGAAGATGGGCAAGACACACACAAATACAAACTTGATTATCTCGTAAAATCAGTGGAAATATGGTTCGTGATATCCGGTAAAGCGTAACTGTCCGGGACGCCCGAAGGTAGTTACTTGCTGTACGATTATCTTCAGTGGCGCCGTTCGGGTTTAGTTCTGTGTGAGGAACGGACTGTTTTAAGTGGTAAAAATAAATATATTGAAAATATTGCACCGTTTACTGTGTGGGACCGAAATGCATACAGTTAAACGCTAGCTAAACTGAGCAATGATTAAATGTCAAAAGCATATGTTGGAGAAATTTTCTCTTGTCGATAATTAAAGGGTGTACGGAATCAAATTGCGAAACGCACAAATATTCGGTAAATTTTGCCAGTTCACAACTTATCTTCAAACTTTCAGGGAGTTAATTAAAACATGCTATAAATAATTTCCCATGTTTGTTTTATTCAATTTCCATTCCACATCCAAATGCACGACTCTTCTTCTTAACACTACTCATTAGGTCCTGTAAAACATTTGGACCAAATTTTTTTTTGCGTTGCAATCCGTTTTTTCTTCATGTCTTCCTCCGATTTCACTTCCTTAGGATGCTTCCGAAGTGCCTGCTTTACAATTGGCCACAATCTCGATGCGTTCGGGGGGTTGAGATGCTTCGGCACGAAATTGACCTCCTAAGCCTTGTACCACTCCAAATCCTCTTTCGTGTAATGGAACGAGGCTAAATCCAGCCAGAAAATTGTAGGACCATTGTGTGACCTCAGAAGAGGAAGTAGACGCTTTTGGTACACCTGCCCATTGACCGTTCTAGTTGTCACGAATTGGGTGCTCCGCTTTCCACACGAGCAAATTGCTATGATTTTGGCATATATGCTATGATTTGGCATATATTTTTTGGCAAACTTTGATATCTTCTGCTTTGTAACGGCGTCAACAGCTGTGTTTAGAGCTTCCGTGCACACGTTTCACCTAAAGAATTCTGCCGTTCATCGCGATTAGACGCCTTTTGGACTTTGTACGTGTGTTAGCATCTTGCCCAAAAGTTTAGGTTAGATTCAGTTTCTTCGCCACATCTCGAACTGAACTCTTGGGATTCCTCTTGGAAACTTGAACTACCCGCTTGTGATCCTTAACACTATACGGAGATCCATTTTTGCCACTTTTATCTTTCCGATCGAATGTCAAACGTTCGTGGTACCGATTTTAAACATGAGACACCGTAGATTGTTCCAATCCCAGCTTCCTGCTGATGACACGATGAAGAAGATCTGGATTTTTGAGGTACGTGCGCAAAATTTCTTAGCACCGCTGCTGTTCTTCCGACTCCATCTTCGCAACGATTGCACATCTGCTAGTGAAACTTACACCACGTAAACAAGTACACATTGAACTAATTCCACCCAAAATTTCAATAAAAAATACCTGACGGGTAAAACGATACAGCCATTTAAAAGTGGTGCAATTTGATTCCGTACAACCTTTATTATGTAATGTCTCAACTATGTTCTTTGAACGTCGTATTAAACATTGAATAGTTTATGTTTTAAAACAAATACTATCACCCTCTGTTGTTTGATGAAAATGAATTTTGAGCGGTGGGGTTAACATAAAAATATGTAAGGACTGAAAATTCACGAGAGCTTGAATATTTACTTTTCATTTCTGAAGAACGTTCGGACTTTTCTCTTAATGCTTCCCATTAGATTCTGTACAACTTTCTCCGTAACTTTGTGTTGTGCTGCAGACCAAATTTTTTTAAAGCAGTCAACAGTGTTTACTTTTCTTTCATCTTTCCTGAGATGCCGCTTAATTATTGACCAGTATCTTTCGATAGGACGCAGTTCAGGGCAGTTTGGGCAGAAAAGACGAATTTCACGCCAACTCGTCTTCATGGTTGGCAGCACCCTCTCAGAATCAATGCCACTTTGTGATGGACTTTGTCTTTTCAAGCAACTTTGCACACTTTGTTTTACAAAATTTATCTAGACTACCATTTGAAAAGGACTTAAGTTGTTTGATAGATTTTTTTAAATCAACATAACTCAAAGAGGACCAGACTTTTGAGTTATGTGAAAAAAATTGATAAAATTGTAAAATCGATTCTTACACGCTAAACAAAAAGTAAATTTGCAAAAAGACTATCTTAGAAGTAAACGATTTTTTTTCTTAATAAAGGCAATATAATTGTCTAAAAGTTCGCCATACATTGCATGATGAGCACTTTTATGGAAACTAAGTTTTTATAACAACAACTTTTTCATGTCCTGTTTTTACCATGTATTACGCATTTCGTCTCGTTGTAGTCTTCAACAGCCCTATAGAATCCAATAGAATTAAGCAGTCATGAAAAATTGATTGTTTTGAATATCCTAGTAAAAAAAACAATAATCATCTAGACTAACGTTTGAAAAGGGTCAAATACATTCAATTTCCCTTTATATCAATATAATTAAAAGTAAATTCATAGCTGCTTGTTCAGATATTCTTATTGTTTCAAGCGATTCAAATATGGCGTCGTATATTTTGGGGAGGGGTGGAAAGAAGGCAGGATTTGTTACAGTACGTATAAAATATATGTGAAAAATTGTGATCGAAAGGGGTTCACATATCTTAAGAAATAGCGGACGTCATATTAGAAGCGTCTTTAAATGGATATGCATCAAGCGTTATCAAATTAGAAAATTTATGATACACATCCATTTGGGAAGGTCCATTAATTATGTCACGCCGTAAGGGGAGAGAGGGGGATTGGTTAAACGTAACGATCCATACAAAAAAAATTGAACGTCCATACAAAAATTGTCTTTACGTGGCTATATAACTTCTCAAGTTCTTCTGAAATTTTTGCATACTGTTCAGCTGATATGAAGCAGAAATTCAGTTTTGTAATACTTTTATTTGACTGTTCAACTGCGCAGTCATATAGTTCCTGATGAGTTTTGATTGTGTTTCCATAATCTTGAGCAAAGAATTTTGTATAGTGAAATCTAGCTATTTTGATATAAACAGCTGAACTTGAATCGTCAGTGTTTCAGATATTATGATACAGCTTTTGTTTTCCCATTTATTGCCCTTATTCTAAAATACTTCAAAAGAGTGTATAGTTGCATGAGCATTATTCCAATGGTAGCCTAGAGCTGCATTTTGAATGATAAAAGAATAATTTTCTGAAAAGTCAGTTTGTGTATCAAAGTACGCGTCTTCAAAAGTTCTAAAACTCGTCGGAACACAAATTTACGGTGGGAATTCAAATAAAAAAGTTAGAGCAAAAGAAAACATTTTTTTATGGTACACCCTAAGTTCATGAGGAAAAATTGCTCTAAATCGGTCAATTTTCAAGCTACAAAAAAAATTATAATAAGAAAATTCCGTGACATTTTCTGCGCTACAACTTTGCCCATGAATGTAAACGTGTATTTCTGCAAATAAAAAAAGTTAGGTTTTTGTATTTCCGTGAAAATGGGGACCACCCCAATTTTAATCTACATCAAATAATGGACCATAGTGATACAAATCATGTTGTAGAACTTCACTTTGCTGTTAAGTTTCAAGTTTAGGCGCTGGGAGCATGTTTCCTCGTAAATTCGTGATCTGGACCATAGTGCAATGGTCATATCTCCTTTTTGGATTATCCAATCATGATGAAATTTTGACAAGTTTTTAAGCATTTTGTATCTTTAATTAGACGACAACAGAACAAAAGCCGGTTTATAAACAGCTCAGTATGTTATCTGAAACGGAATTATGTGAATAAATAGAAACGATCTCACTCAAACAGTAAAAAATAACAGGTTGTAATTTCAATATCTGCTGCTGCATCATGCAACACGTTGAAATAGGTCCTGCTTGTGAGATTTTTTATTCTTTCTTCACGTTCTTTCTTCAACCAGCAAATACGAACATAGTGCACGAAAACCACCACCTACTATCGGCTGGACTAAAAACGATGTTTCATAGCGGCGGCACAATCCACCAATCCGTGTGGTCAAAAATGGTTGAAAATGTAGCCCTTTTGCTAGAAGACAGAAATAGCCATCTATTCAGTTTGCAAAAATCGACCACTGCATCTTGGTCCAGAAACAGCACGTAAAAGAAAGTCAGACACCCTTCCAGTCGGCATGCAACACTTCCGCTCACTTTTCTACTTCAAAATTGTATCTGTATGCAATTCACACTTCCGAGGGAGTTGTGTTTGGTTGCTTTCAACTGCTATTATTTATCAGCGGCAAATGTTTTCTCACTGATGTACTCGCGAAAAATAGATTACAACATTCACAAACTTCTCGAAGATCTCACATTTGATAATACAACTCAATAACATCACAACCTGTACCGATTTCTTTCGGAGGAAAAAAACGAAGGCACAAGGAAAGAGCTAATCAATCGACAACAATTCAGCCGTAGTCCTCACTAACATACAATGGTTTACTATGTTTCGTAGATTCGGTAGATTCGCGACTGTGTCAACTACAGTTATGACTTATCATACACTATGGTTATCCAGAAGATAACCACCCTCTAAAATCACACTTCTGCTTCTTTTCGCACTTTGATCTCGCACAGTCACTTTATACTCTTGTCCATGCTTTCTCCACAACAAAACATTTTCAATCACAGCATAGATCGCTTAGCTATTGGAACTGTATTGATTAAGTTAAATAACTGAATGAAAATTAATTTTTTTGTAAACGAGCAAAAAATATGATAGGAAAAAACACATCCGTTCGTGGCCATGGCACACCTTCGTTCCAAATAAAGTTAGTTTTGGCATCGTTTATTCAGTTTATGTTGCCTTTATATTCGAATGCGCGAACCTTGGGCTTAACCCCAGTCATGGGGTTCTGTACGACTTCAAAATCGACAGTTTTTGGCATATTACGCCATGATTTCTTTATATCTTCTAAATTTTTCACTACTTTAGGGATTCGTTTAGGAAGGTGCTCCTTCATAATGTCCCAAGAAATTCGCAGGCGCAGTTCCGGATTGTTTGGGAGGTTCAGATCTTTCGACACGAAATTGACATCATTCGCCCTATACCACTCTAGAACGTCCTTCGTGTAGTGGCACCAAATCCGGACAGAAGATCGTCGGACTGTCGTGAGCCTTCAAGAGAGGGAGAAGCCGCTTTTGAAGACACTCTTCCACATACAACTGTCCATTCATGGTGCTTGCGGCGAAAGGTGTATTCCGCTTTCCAAGTACAAAACGTTTGCCAAATTAAGAACTTCTTGGCGAACTTCGACATCTTCTGTGTCTGGAGGTTTTCGGGAACATAACATTTATCCTTGGGAGTCACATAAAGGGTTTCCTGGAATATGGCTGAAATCCGCATTCACTCATGTCTCCACTGAAAATTTATTTCGTAAATTAGCTTCCAATCGTTTCGTAAACATGTTTTTTTGGAAATAGAACAAATGTCTCGTATATTGTATGAAGCATTCATATTGCTTTTTAACTGGTGAAATGCTATCATTACACCTTTCTGTATAAAGGGTGATACGGTCAAAATTTGGTCAAGGGAAAACGAGTGTAAATCGGTGAAATTGTTTTTTTAAAAAATCAAATTAAATTTCTTTTTCAAGTTCAATTAGTATAAAATTCAGGAAAAATATTCAGTTAGGCTTCCGCTTTTCCAAATCCGAATTGCCGGGCCTTACGCTTGACCCCTGCCATCAGATTTTGTACAGCCACCTTGTCCACCTTCTTCGCCGCAGAAAAGCCAGTTTGCCTTGAACTGCTGCTCGTCCTTAGCAGTTTTTGGTCTTCTTTAGGTTCCGCTTGACAATAGCCCAGTATTTCTCAATTGGGCGGAGCTCTGGCGTGTTGGGAGGGTTCTTGTCCTTGGGAACCACCTGCACGTTGTTGGCGGCGTACCACTCCATAGCCTTTTTACCGTAATGGCAAGATGCCAAATCCGGCCAAAACAGTACGGAACAACCGTGTTTCTTCAGGAAAGGCAGCAGACGTTTATTCAAACACTCTTTCACGTAAATTTCTTGGTTGACGATACACCCAGCTTATTTGCGGCATCTCGGAGAGATAGGTTAGGGTTTCGCTTGAAACTACCGGCAACTCTCTTTGTCGTCTCAGCGGCTTCCGGGTTTCGATTTCCCCCCGATCCAGACTTCCTGGCTGTCGACAAACGTTTCCCAAACACTTTAATTACATTTGTAACGGTTGATTTGGCAACTTTTAGCGATTTTGCCAACTTTGCGTGCGAGTAGCTCGGATTTTCGCGATGCGCGAGCAAAATTTTGATACGCAAGAAGCAAGAAGAGGCTTGGACGGCATTTTGACAACTAAAGAGTGAATTCCAAAATCAAAATAGGAGCAACATTCTACACACACACCTTCAAAATTAGGGGTGTTCAGGTTTTTTAAATGTAAAATTGAAAGAAATACGTCAAGTTGATATTGACCAAATTTTGACCGTATCGCCCTTTAATGCAGGAAATGAATTTCATGAAGACCAACCAATCCCTTGCGCTGCACTGGCTGGCTTGACGTGCAGCAAGGGCTCAGCAGGGATTGTGTGTCAAGACCCGAAGCTAACAGTCAGTTCCATTGTGGATATATCACACTAATTAGTTTTTCTACCGTAGTTTCCTACACATTTTTCAGTATTTCTGCATGGAGAAGCTGGTTGGCGTAGCATGGGCAACGTTGTCAACTTGACAATAGGAAAGTGAGTAGCTGTGACTGAAGATCGTGTTCAAGCAGGGTGTATTTTCCATTCTCATTTAATTAATAATATCAGCACGCTTTGCGACATCTTTGCATTTCAGGGCACGCGCAGCATGACAATTTAATGCTTGTAATACTCAATTTGTCAGCATTTCAGCATAACATTTTCATTAAAATTCTATTTCTGAACTACAACTACTACTCCGTAACATGTGATAGTAGCAGTATTAATTGTTTTTAAATATATGTGTTTAGTGATATTGCATTTATTTCAGAAATCATCGAACCGGGCTCTTCGATCACTAAAACTGCATTCTTCGACCTATATAATAGTCTGTTGATCCTAAAAATAATAAAACAAATCAAATTTCTTTTCATTGAAATTTTATCTTTGTTGAAAGGACTGCTCTACTCTGCTTTTCAGGTTGTCCAGGGCTATTCAGATATTAATGCATATCCAAATTTTATTTTGCAGCAACAACCTAGTGGCTTTCAGTTACATTTTGTAAATACATATATTATATTCTATTACGTACATTACATACACATATTCCAAAGGGTAAGGGGGGAATACAGGGTGCCAGACGAAGTGTAGGCGAAAGTTAAGAGCCTGGTTGGATGATTTCTGAAATACCTAAATGAAATATCTTAGGATAATATCATGTATTTGAATATAATCCTATAATGCTTATAATCATACGCCGCTCTTATTTGGAATAGTAGTTGTAATTCAGAATTAGAATTTTAATAAAAATGTTGTGATGAAATGCTGAAAAACAAATTAGCATAACAAGCATTAAATTTTCATGCTACTCCGAGCTCTAAAACGCAAAAATCATTTTAAGTGCAATTTTCCGCAATGCGTGCTGAAATTATTAATCAAATGAAATTGGAATATATACTCTGCTTGACCAAGATCTGCAGTCACAGCCACTCACTTTTCTATTTTCAAGTTGACAACATTGCCCAGGCTACGCCAACCAGCTTCTCCATGCTGAAATACTGAAAAATGTGTAGATAACTACAGTAAAAAAAACTAACCAATGGGATATAACTATAATGGAACTGACTGTTAGCTTCGAATCTTGACAGAGAATCCCTACTGAACCCTCACGTCAAGCCGGCCAGTTCAGCGCAAGGGTTGTGAACAAGCTGTGTAGGCTCTCATAAACCTGACTAAAAATTGAAACTTATATCTCTTGGAATATTATAACTTATATCTCTTGGATCAATAAATAAAACCAAATAGATGTCATGTTGCTTTTATAAAACTATAATAAAACTGTTATAAAACTGGATGGTTTTGGCAATGTTACCACAGAGAACAGACATTGAAGTCCATATACCATTTCTTGAAAATCGTGTGTAAAAGTTAACATGGGCAGCCTGTATAAAAAGCAAGTGCAGAGAAAAACAAACAAAATTTTTTAGGTTATGTGCTAGGCTTTGTATTGATAAACCTTTACATGACAGTTCTCGCACAACTGCAGCTCCGCCTACCAGGAGCATAACGACATACATTTGAAATGTCGGTTTAAAGTTTTACTCAAGTAGCAGGTCGAAGATGAACGTCTGTTCTCTGTGATGTTACTTGGGTATGAGAATGTTGTAACTTTCATTTGTCGCAAACAGAACTAAAACAGAACTTCTGTGGGTGCAAGAAGGGAAAAAATACAACTTGAAATACATGTTGAAGAAGAGCCTAACTAATGAGAAAAAGGACACATCGACTAGTCGAGTATTAGTACACGATACTTACACATACACGTTTTTGTTAAGATAAGCAACAGAGGTAGTTGGAATGAAATGGAAATTACTAATCTTTCTTCTAATTTTCTAGTTTTGATGTTGTTGTTTTTTAAGATTGATTAAGGGTTTAGAACATGTGGTAGACAAGTTTGTTGGAGATTTCATTTTCAGGAAATTTTATTAGGAGTGAATTTTGTTCAGTCAGATCATATTCGCTACATTCTCTATCTTATTACATCAAGTCATATGTAAATCATCGAAGTATTATGCCGTTAATTTGAATGAATCAAAATACTGCATGCTCCATCTCAGTCACACAGTCAGTGGTACAGTTTATACGCTTGCATTTTCTCATTCACAACGTTTGTACAAGTGTGTATTTCCCACCGGAGTTTTGTTGTCTGCCAAAATGATTCTCCAAATTGCAACACTTCTTCCTGATGCCCCTCACACCCTCTTGAACATGAACGTGACGTTGTCTGTTTCCGGTTCAACTTCTCGTGCCCTCCGGGAGCAAGTGCAATCAGGTTTCGGGTTCTTTCCCAGTTCGCATGCATCGCTCGTCATCTATTTGAGCTTCCCGGAATTTTTGTTCACCTCGCGATCCGGCGTGCAGATTGCATCTTTCTTCTCGCCGTCGAATTACATCACGCTCCCAGCATCACCGGGGAATGATACTGCAGAACTATCTTACTTGCTTTGTACCGTGATGACTCTCCAGCGGGGAATCAAGAATCAGCACAGATCACGTGACTAATTCGGATTTTTTCCCCCCGCCGTTAAGCGGAACGGTACCCGAGAGAAGGTAAGATGAGTTTTTTTTTCTTCTTCTTTCAGTGTGATGTGAGATTTGTAATTATCTCGAAATTATCTTCTTAGTAGTAGCAGATGTTCACGAAGATTAGGTGAAGAGACTGAAGTTCTTGTTAAGGGATGCATTTCTGAATAATTGCATCCCAGTAGTTTTGACCAGCATTATGCATTATGAAGCATTATGTACACAAACCATTTAAAGAGCGACGAGGTATATAATATTATGGAGATCGGAAAATCCCTTGAAAAATAGCATCAGTGATTATTGCGTGACCCCTCAGTAGGTTCCACCTTTCAACGGGATATACAATCTTATAAAAACCAAACCACAGTTATAGTTATAAAGGGTTTCGGTGCATTTGGTCGAACGTTATTTGGCCGAATATTATTTCGTCAATATTAAGTATTTTTCAAACAAATGATTGGGATGATGATTATGATGATGATGGGATACTACAATCTTTTGTAGCAAGGTAACTTTCCATAGCAGTAGAATAATCTGAAAAACGATTTGATCAGGATTCTATTGTTTTTTTGTGATCATCAAGCTCCTGTATGAAGGGCCGAAAACGTTTGGGTGGGCCCGTAAACAGTTCACACCCACAGCATTAGAATCGAGCCCTCGATTGACAGAATAAACTGAAATGTTAACAATAGGGAGGAGGCAGTTTCATGCTCCCTATCTAAATCGTTTCACTTGGGTGCCCTGATGGTCGCTCCCTTTTCCGTTGTATATTATGTCGTGGATATTTAGTATAGTGGTCAGTTGATCGCTTACCTTGTGTCAGACATTTTGGCTGAAAGTAAAACTGGGGCTTATACCGTTCTTTACTTTTTGCTCTGTGTTGTCTTAATGTTACTGCTTTTGAAGAGTTGACTTTAGGATGACCATATGATATTGCTCGCGGTCATAGGATAGGGAAAAGAACAGAAAGGAAAAAGGATTAGTGATTGGTAACACGCTATGCGCGAGTGAGATTTTCATGGTGATATTCTCACAACGGCCGCTCAGAATGGTTCAACGGATATATGAGAGATCATTTCCGATCAGTTTTCGCCTGTTTACTCAATCCCATCATGTTTGATTATAGAATACAAGAAACGTTTTACAACGTGCTTCATTTGGGAATATCAGGGCAATGATCCCCCATCGCATCATTACAAGCTGTCCATTTGGTCAAGGCACTTTTGAACGTTGATGGGGCAGCCGATTCACACATGAAATCTGCCGCGACCAACTCGACAGAACGCGCCCATACCCCTTTCACATAAAAATTTCTGGAAATGCAACCAAAATAACAGGAAGTTTATTTTAATTAACGTTCGTCGAATAATATTTTTACAAAATTCAAACAGGTATATGTAAGTTAAGTAATATTTATGGATTATTCTCATTGTATGGAAACATTCGAGCAGCTTTTCGGTAGTTTACTAGTATCTTTTCCATTACCGTCGAAAAAGTTACTGCTGGCATTTTCCGGAGTTTAATTTTATCGATCAAACGCTAGACAGTTTTTGTCACCAATTATTGGAATATAATTTCCGCATAGCCGGCGTCAGAGGAGTAGTGGTAGGCGTGACTGCTACTTGGCACCCCAGTCGAGGTCAGTCGGATTTTTCAGAGACGAAAAAATGTCACATCTCGGAATCTTCTTTCGGAAGGAGAATAAAGCCGTTGCTCCCGGTTCATGTGTTGGTGAGTGCGATATATACGGTCCAGGTGGTGGAATCGTCTTCCTATCGTCGGTGGTTGTCACCACGATGTGAAGAAGATAGGCCAACGGATAGTAATCGAATAGCTTGGAAGATAGAAAGAATTCGATGTCTACTTTAGAAGACGCAGCGTTCCGTATTATGCATTCAAAATTGAATCAAATGTATAGCGCATCTAGCAACCCGGTTCAGTTGAAATTGTGAGAAATTGTTTTACTAGCAACCACATTGCAATGAGTGTCATCGACGCAAAAGCAAAATACAAAAATAAAAACTCGGATGTGAAATTGTTTTCTCTTGGGTTGTTGTATATTTTGTTTGCATCTGAATTACTATGCTTTTGTTGTTTGAATTTGCATTTGAATTACTATGGATTGCTCGATTTAAGGTAAGCTGAAAAGTATTTATTCTCGTTGCCGAAAATATGTGGAAAATTAGTTGAACTAAAATTGATTTTTCTTGTGATCTGTATGTTGAACCTTATGGGATTTTTTTTTCGATCGGTTATACTGCAACCAACTACGAACCAAGAGGAATATTCCGGCACAAAGTTGACGGTAACTCCACGCAAGTTGCTCTGGCAGGTGCTGAAACACGTTCGCCGTGAAGATATTTTTGCAATGAGGATCCGAGCTGGTCTGATAAAAGTGAACCCGAGTATTAGGACATTGATCGATTCGTGCCAAGACAATGCACTGGGGAAAGGATTTTCGATCACTGTTCTGAAGCTCCGATTGCATCGCAAACTCCGGATCGATCTGGCGCTCATTGATCTAAAAACGATGCTGCATTAGCTAACGAGCTGCACGAAAAACACCGAGATCTTGAGAGGCACTTCAGTTCATAGCTACTATGGGCCAAGCTGATCAACTCTGCTCAGATCATGAGAGCGAACGATTGAAGCAAGCAACAACAACTATTTTACAGTTGACAAAATATGTCCGATGGGCACCAGTTTCCAAAGCTGCGAGACTTCGATCAGTACATCAAGGAATGGTTGTGACGAAAACAATATATGAAGGCTGGAAGGCGAGGAATTGCAGAAATAAAATATGATAACGCATTGGCGAACAACATTCTTCAAGGCAGATCGGAAATTTGCTCGGTTACAGAATCAACGATGCGTCGTGAAGAAACCGAACTCAGCAAGAGCCTTTCTACAAGTGTAACTGACTGTGATGACATCGTTCATAGCTAATGTGATTTTCAACTGATGTTGGTGTTTAATATAACCAAATTTGCATATGAATTGTATTCGTTTTTATTTGATTGTTTGATGACCATTGGGAAATGAGTTGGTTTTTTCGTTGAACAATAAATGTTTAAAACATAAAAAAAAGTACAGCCATTTACTGTATCACGATCAGTGATGTCCATATCCTCAGTGTGGTAAAGAGAGATTTTAATTTTTCCACACACTCTTCCTACCTCAACGAGAGCTCTTATCTGTTGTTTATATTCACCACCGTGTTTGCATGCGGGTAGCCCATGTGAGTTGAAAAAATGAGTATTATTCGCACATCACACGATCGCTCTAGAGTGAGAAGAAGAGCTCCTGAAATAATTTAAAAAAAAAATAATAATAATTCCCTGACACGTAAGCCCCAGTGATTTCATTGGCGTGAGCACTTCTGCTAATTTACAGCAGTGATTGCAAATTCGCTCTGAAGGTACATAACAAAGGAAGAACGAAGAATGTTTCTTACCGCTTCCATTTTCGAATATTTCCTACAACTCCGACGACGTTTTCATTCTCAATCGCACCAGCGAATCACAGAAAGAACATTGGTGCGTCGGGAGCGATCGCAAGCGAGGCGAGAGCACGTGGGCGAAGACAGATGAGAGCACGTGAGAGCGGTCGTTTAAAAGAGAAAATGACTCACTCACTCCAAACAATCCCATCACAGGCGCACACTTTCACTCTGTCTACACGGCCAGGAATTGAACTCAATTTGAGAGGCCACTTTACTCAGTTGCATGCGAACTGCGACTCAGTTTTGTAAAAAAAATGAAGTCACTCATAGACTGAGTAGACTTGAAGACTTGTTCACGATTCTTTCGTTGGAAATATCCGTTTGCCTCGTATTTTCTGAATCATTCCCAAACCGTCGACGGTGCTTTTCCATAAATTGAGGCTATTTTTTTCTTTGAAATACCAAGAAAATAATGCCCATACAGAGCATGGTATACAGTATTTCCACTGGCGTGGCGTTGGCGAATATGTTGAGTAACTAAATAAGCCATTTGAACCGAAGATTCGAACGAAATTCAGAAACGACTGTATAATATGTTTGTATAAATAATGTATAATGTATAAATATAAAAAAAACAATTTATCAACAAGCAATTTTTTGAAAGTCAAAAAAGTATCGCTATTCGGTTTGGTGCTAGCACCATAATATAGATCTCAAAGGAAAATTGGCCATTGAGAGGGTATAAGTTAACAGATTTTCATGTTTGTTGTAAAGAATGAAATTGCTGTTCCAAATTCAATGCTAGGTTTGAGTACGTATAGTCTAAGAAGGTTAAGTGATTGTTCTTTCTTCACTAACAGTTGTAACTTTAGTAATAACTATAACTACTAATTGATCATATAGCTACCAACTTACAAAAAAAAAATCCTACGTTTATTAAGCCTTTTTCAAAAATGCGCATAAGCAATGGCCAATGATAATATGGCTGCGCTGCGAGGCATGGTCTTCAGCTCTTTCTAGTCATAGCAGATCAGTTTCATTTCAGTTTAGGCCATGAGATGATTGAAGTATAGGGTACTCCAGAAAGTAACGGCACCAATAATAATCACGATTTAAACTGTTCTGAAGGAAATTTCATTTTGGTTCATGGATCATTTCTCTATAATATTCTCTCACATCATGAGCCAAGGAACACATGCTTTCCCAAACGCTGCTCATCAGTCTTTGTTCAAATTCCTTCGAAATTGATTTAGACACTTTTTTTCATTCGTTTCAAGTTTGTCGATGGTTTCTGCTGCTGTTACATGTTTCCTTAGATATCTTGTTCAGAGCCTTGTTCAGAAACCCAAATGTCTCGATTTTTCGGGCTTGAGAACAATTCGGGGGATTCATAAATTTCGGGACGTCGTACCATGCTATGGTGTCTATCGTATAATGCAAAGATGCCAAATCCGGCCAAAAAAATACTGAACCATCATGCTTCTGAAAATGTCGTGTAAATTGCTTGGAAAAATCTTGCAAACTAGTTACAAATCTCACCAAGGTTTCCTCAGGGTTTTGTCATCTAAATGCATATTTGAAGGGAAGTTGTTTGATTTAAATTTTGCTCTGACATATTTATAAACGTTTTCAGTACATGATTTTATTTCGCTCTCTGTTCTGAAGCTATACTCTTCCAATTCGGAAATGATTTCTAAATTAAGCTGATCATTAATACTCAAATAATTTTGTCGGTGACACTATACAACTTTAGTGAAAATTTACGAAGCCTTTTGCTTTCGATGTTTTGAAGTAATGATATTACTATTAACCCATATTGGATATTTGGAGTTACATCTGTATCTTTTTCTTCAAAAAGATACACCAGTAGTGAATACTTAGTTCAAATAAAAACTTGTAGAAGACATCAACAGCGCTTTCGATATTTACTTCATTCCGTATGATTGATTGCCAATTGATTGTGTTTAGCTTAAGTTTTATGGTCTCGTAATAAGATTTGTTGTTCAAAGATTTTCTCATATTCGTATTGGGTCGTGGGTTGTAATGAACAAATAAAGAATATTCATTTGCAGTATGAAATGTTTCGTTTTTCCATAAGGCTGTCAAGAATAAATTTACACAAAAATCGTCTTGAATGTTTGTCAACAAAACATAGTTTTACAAGATTAATCAAGTTAAATCCAAGGCTGGCAATTTTGTCAAATATTAGTTCAGCTGGCTCTTAGAACAATTTTGCAAAATTGGTTCAAATTTATTCTGCTGCTAACTTTTTGTTGGCTTTTTTCCACTTCCATTGGCGCCCATTTACATGAGATCATTCGATAATTTCGATAAATCAACTCTTTAGTTGGAATACAGGAATAGCACAGGTCATCCATAAGATAATTCTTTTAAAATGGTGAGCATGGTCCACGATTGAATGCAAGTCTGGCAAGCCTGGCTGTCAAATTCACAGCTAGCTACGCTGTGTTTAAAAAGATCAAATTAAAGCCTGTCCACGTTAAATTTCGGACACTTTTCTTTCAGTGTAGACTTTTAAATATTTCACGGTTCTCTTATATGACAGCTAAAATTCTTCACTTTAGTTCGCGGTACAATATGTTTACATTTTCGTTACATTCAGAAAAATGGCGTCGGATCTAGTGGAAATGCGCAAACACATTTTATACGAACGGCAGCAAAATCCGCATTTATCAGTTTGCGATTTCGCCAGGAAACATAAACAACCGAAAAATATCGTGTTTTGGGTTTGCAAATCATTTCACCAGCGCTTGACTGTGGATCGAAGGTTGGAAGTGGAACAAATCTAAAAGTATGCTCCCGACAAATGGACAAGAAAGCGGTAGCCATTATTGAGTAAAATCCCAATCTTTCTGTGTGAAATGTGGCTCGCAAAGTTGGGAATTCTTAATTTGGAATCAATAAAGCATATGGTAGCGAAAATTGCACAGTTCCTTCTAGTCCAAGGAGCACATTTCCTATTCGACCAAACGACTTTCGACCAAATGGTCCAACAGAAGAAAACAGCACCAGTGATGGGAAAACGCAATGAATCTGTTTCTTATGCTCATCGTCGATGGTTGCTACTGAAGCACTAGAATGCAATTCACATTTTTTTTTGTTCCTCTCTAGCGTCAGCTCATCCTTCCTTCCTGTTTACAGAATAACGGAAAATGTCCGCCCGCATTCGTCGTTGCTTGCGAGAACCTGACTGAAATGCTTAACAGAAACTCGCCAACAGCAGGCTCAGACAGTTGGCTCAGAAAAAGCATCATCTCTGTGCTCTTGCACACCTAGCCATTTTTCATGGCTCCTTGGGCAGCTGAATGTGACCGCAGCATGATTTGTACGGAGATTGGTGTGGTATGTGCTTGTTTTTTCCGGAAGGATGCGGTGAAGCGCAAATGTGCAATCCTGACCGGGATGGTTTGTCATTAGGTGCGAGCTTTTTTCAGGCTGGAATTTTGCTCGCACCATACACTGTAGACTATAGACTGGTGTAAATTTGCCGCTTGAAATTTGAACTAATTTGGTTAGAAACTGACTTCTCACAATCCATCATACATGAACAAACTTTCAAATAATATCTACCAGCTCGCTCAAATTCACTTGCGATAGAAATTTCCAAAACTATACTCGTAGAAAATTTCCTCAGCTTTAACTGTGTCAGGATTGTTCTCCCAAACGTCATACACAGAAAAATATGAATTTACACAAAACGCGTAAAATTTCACCTAGTTTAAAGCCAAGCCAACAGAAGCATTAACATGGAAATTATTTGTAATCTTTTATAAAGCAGACCGGATGTGGACAATATCGGGTTTAAATTTACATAAAATATTGCATGAATTATATAAAATGTTGTTGCTCTTGTTATTGTGAAACGTACATCAGACATAAGGCTGTAACTTGGGCTTGTTGTTATTACGGAAAGAATCACACGATGTTATCAAGTAAGTAAGTTTAACAAACCTTCCAAATTCCAAGTCTAACCCTGCTGGCTCGATTATATGAATCGAACAAACAAAGCGCTCATCGTCACCGGATTTTCGAAAGATCTTCACCGTCCATGACCACCAATTGTGGCATTTAACGACTTTAAACCAACTCCAACACCAACGGGTGAGAATCGTAAAGCAGTTTTAGTATCAATCGGTAGACCGTAATGATTTTTAAAATATTGCAATCAATCACGTCGATATGATTACATGATAAGTACCAATTGTACTTATTCTCAGGAAGTTGAATAAAAAAATTTCAACAACTAAATCCCTAGATGGGATTAGCCAACATTACAGCGTTCAGCAGTGGTTAGCTTTGCAAATAGCTATGATACGCCTCAAGGATAGAAGATAGGTGCATTGATAACAGCTTGGAATTATCTCAATTAATAACTGTAAAGTACATCTAGAACATCACGTTAAATGCTGGCAAAACGCTCGTAGCATAAACGTGATAAACCTAGAAGAAGACGGTATTTTCAATATAACCATTGTTATTACAAATCCGCCAATGCACATCCTTGCTCCGACCACAAAATACACGCACGTGCAGCTAATATCGTACCCTGTTGTAGCAATCCGCCACCACAAGCTTCGTTAACAGTTAGTGCGGTCCGCAGTCTCAAGTCTCCTCGAGTGCGGTGGCGGTGGATTGCCAATTGTACTTCACTTACACACGGGCTTAGTGCTGTGATCAGCATCTACTGCATCGCCAACGGTTGCGCGCTAGTTGTAAGGAATTAAGCGCAAATATCAAACAATTCAATTAACATATGAACCCCTCCCTACATCATCTCTCTTCCCTTCATCCATATGGTGGATGCTATTCAAGACTTCAATGGCAATCGATACCCACCAGCTAATTGATTCGAATTGTAGAACGAAAATCCAATCCTTGCAACGAGCTGATTTTCCTGGGTTCATTAGATGTTGGATTTCCCCTGGAGCTAACGTAGTAATAATTAACTGGTCAATACTGCTATAGTAATGGCATGGTAAAATGACAAGACGAAACATCTTTTTGCAACCGATCGGCAACTAACAACGTCAACGTGTGACTAAGTAGTCAAGTAAATGGTGTAAGGCTACCGTCCTGATAGGACTAGCGCACTCATCCCCGTTTGGTGATATGTACATACAAACCATCATTCTCCATTATGGTCAATACGGATGTAGAAGAACCATTTTCGATCTGTTTTATGTTCCTTTACCGAAGCAGATTCACGTCACAGGCGAATACTAATGATGTTCCTGGTGGATGTTCCGACACCTCGTGGGAAACTGAGAAGGACCGTACATCTGTCCAGCATGATGTCTTCCAGAAAATATGTTACTGTCAACAAATGGAACTAGCACCCCCAAGGGCAAATACTCCAGTAGTGTACTAGCAATTCAGCGCCAACACTAGATTAGGGCGAATCTGCTTTGGTAAACAATGGCTTGCGCAGTCATTTTCTCTTAAACAAAAGGTCATAAATACATATTAAGCACTCTTTAAGGAAGAGGAGCTTTATCTCTATCCGACTGATATATTCAGTGTGAACGGAACTTGTATTCGAATTTTCGATAAATTAGCGAGAGCATAAGTGTTTGTTTACGATTAAGCGATTATTCTGCGTCTAGTCAAATGTTGTATACTTAGAATTGATTCGTCGAATTGTAGCACTACTAGGCAGACTTCATTAAAAACATGAGATCGCAGCAAGCGCTGCCCACGGACGGTTGAGTTCTCGAGAGCTGTCAACTTTCGTTGCCCAGTGATGGTGGTTTTTCAAGTTAAATTTCGCTTCGAATTCTATTTGCTACCTTTGATTTTCATAGTATGGTTGGCGATGGTCTGAAGTACTAATTGTATTCGTAGACTATTTGTTTCGCTATTTGAAGGACGAGGTGAAAATATTTTCTGGATAGCGTCAGGATATCATCACAAGGGAACGGCTTGCCTTACGAAAGGGAGATTGAAAAGGAGCAACAATTTCCAGAGAGATATATTTCAATATAAACCAACACACAACGCCGTATCGTACCAGAATCTCACGAGCTTAAGTTCTTGAAACCATCGTGAAGTCTTCCTAGACACCGCCATCGATCAACGACAGATTCCGACTCAACGGAGTGGTTTCCAGCCACGGGAAACCACTCGAATCATCGCCCTCGGACCAATGCGTCGTGTTTTCTAGACCGATCATCCACGGAATCCTGCTTCAGATCCTCTCCAATATCCACTCTGCGTACCTGTGAATATCGTCGAACTACTCGTCTTTTCGAAGGTTGCTAGCTAGGGAGGGACCTTTGCAATCATGTGCCTTGTGACTAGTACTACCACACCTTCTGCACATGTTGCGGCCTTTGCCTTCGCCACTTTCAACGCTACGTCCGTGTCGACTGCTACTACCCTCATGGTTGCCACCTGGGTCCCGAATGGACCCTCGCTTCAGACGTATGCCTGCGGCACCGACCTCGACCTTGCACTGTTCCTTAGAGTGCAGTGGAGATCTCATCTGCTTCGGTGGTCTCATCCAGGTTTTTGAACTGGGCGAGACGAGGGCGCGCACCTCCGCACCCTCACCTAAGGCCTGTCTTACCAGGTCTCTGTTGCCTTCAGCTCCATTAGCATAAATTTACCGTCCCCACGCATCACTTTCAAGACCTCCGAGTACTTTTACGCCTCCATCTTGACGATGAGGGCCTCTCCGCGATCATGCTTGCGGGCCACCTGTCGCTTATCCTTTTCTTTTTTGTCTTATTTCCCTTTTCCGGACCGTATTCCAGTGGCTTTCCCTACTACGCCTGGGGTCATCACTCGTCCCCCTCCTAGCCCTAGCGTCTGCTTCTGTGCTAATTATGGTTGTTGTCGTTGGGGCCCTGCCGCTTGGACCCCCTTCGGCGCGAGCTGGGTGTCGCGCTTTTATCACTGGGCTTAGTGCCGGGGCCTCTCTATGTGCGGCCAGCCGGAGCTGGTCGCGAGGATAAACCCTCTGACCCCGTCGCTACGTTCACGTAGGTCCGCTTCCCTACTGGGGCTTCCGACGCTATACGCTTCTTAGAAGCGCCAGGTATCGTTTCGCGGGAGGACTGCCTAGCCCGCTTGGAGGTCCCCGCCCCCATGGTAGATAGGGTGGACTTTCCGACCGAGACGGATTCTTCCGTCTGGGTCTGCTTTGAGGCTACTCGCCCTTTCGGTGGCTGCTAATCGTGCCAACTTTTTGGCACGTTGCTCAGCTAAGAGCTTGGCCTCTAGCTCTTCCCACTAATTGCATGTAGCCTGCACTGTTATGCGTATCCTAAGGAGGTTCAGTTTGAGGTCCTTCGCAATGTTGATACGCGATAAGGAAAAGTCAATGATTGCGTCCAACTGCTCTGACACCTCCAACACTTTAGGAAGGGTTTTCCGTATTCTGTCCATGGCCCGGATGCGTCCTGGCCCATCCATGGCCACGCCTAGCGTGGTGACACCTGCTTCCGATGCCGTAGCACTACCAAACGTGTCGTTCACGCCAGATCCCTTCGTCTTACGCGGTGGTGACCTTGCTAGGCCGCCTTTAGCGAATGGATTCGCTTTCTCCTGGGTTTTCTTGGTTTCCTCAATTTTGTTGGGTCCCCCTCCAGCCGCTATCCAAGCCCATCTGGAGTAGTCGCTATTGTGATCCCATGGTTGTCTAGGCGAGCAGGGAGGTCATGCAAGGGTTGACACGGCCCTTCATGGGGAACCGTGGTCAGAGCCGGATCAGCGTAAGACAGGTATAGGGGCATCTGAGACTACCACGCCCGATTGGCGAGTTTGGGTGGTGGAGAATGGAACGTACTGGAGGTTTTAGTGGCACGGAGAAACCTGTGCCGAGGGAACTTCGTCATTTCCTGTTCGGTATCACCCGACAGTACTGAGGGAGACGACACAGGCGCCCTCCTGATTACAACGGTACCAGTCAATATTCTTTTCGAAGCCAGTTGCCATAATTGGGGTTTTACTGGTAACCACCCCAAAGCGCCGTATGGCGCTCCCTCCGTAGTTTGTTTAGCCGTTAAGGGGAGCTTAACGTTTCCAAGGTGCACCACGGGGAGGCAAACTACATTTACACCTCTAGTATGATTGTGTGACAAGTACAATGATACCTTATGCCCAGGGAGTCGAGAAATTTTCCTTAAGGAAAAATTCCTAGACCAGACCGGGAATCGAACCCAGCCACCACAAGCATGGTGTAGCTTTGTAGTCTTGCCTTTACAGACTGATTTAAGGGAGGATCCTTTCCCGTCACCAACATCACTGCAAATCTACCTTGTCTACCCTGTCTACCTTCGATCAACGAACATCTCCGGCTGCGTCAAGGTAACACTCCTGACATCAAAGTCGAAAATCGCTCCCCTCAAGAAGAATTCCACGGCTCAAACTTTGCGGTGCACTCGTCGGTGCTTAACTCTATGAAAAAGTTATGGCAACACTCCAGCTGACAGCATATACATTCTTCTGGGTCGATTCTGCTGTTGTTCTCTGCTAGTTGAAGTCCCCTCCTTCTACATGGACAACAGTTGTGTAGAACCAAATCTCTAAGTTTGCCACCGAAAACTGTTCACGTCGCAGCAATACAGATCCCAGCGGACCTCATTTCTATAGGAACGACAGTGGACAATCTCATTTAACGCGTGCTCTGGTGGAACGGTCCTGAATGGCTACAACGTGCACTTCCGAATGGCCAATAGCTCAATGCAATCCATCCAAATCAATCAAATCCAATCCAAATCCAATCCAAATCCAATCAATCAATCAATCAAATCCAATCAAATCAATCCAAATCAATCCAAATCAATCCAAATCAATCCAAATCCAATCAAAATCCAATCCAAATCAATCCAAATCAATCAAATCCAATCCAAATCAATCAAATCAATCAAATCAATCCAAATCCAATCAAATCAATCCAAATCAACAATCCAAATCAATCAAATCCAATCCAAATCCAATCCAAATCAATCCAAATCAATCAAATCAATCAAATCAATCAAATCCAATCAAATCAATCCAAATCAATCCAAATCAATCAAATCAATCAAATCAATCCAAATCAATCATCAATCCAATCCAAATCCAATCCAAATCAATCAAATCCAATCCAAATCCAATCCAAATCAATCAAATCCAATCCAACATCCAATCTAAATCAATCAAATCCAATCCAAATCAATCCAAATCAATCAAATCCAATCCAAATCAATCAATCCAATCCAAATCCAATCCAAATAAATCAAAATACCCGAAGCACGAAAAATCAAATTTCAATTTGTCATTATGACGAGAGAAACATCGTGCAACATCGAAGCACACTTCGATCTCATCATAAACCTATTAAATTTCTTGGAGCATGCCAAATATCATAAACAAAGTCGACTCCTTGTGGTGTCGCGTAATGTTGGAATATGTCAAAGGTTAAATAATGTTCTACCCATCCCTCCCTAGGTTGCAGGACCGTACTGCTATGAGAATGCACATTTCAAAATCACTCACATGGAGGAACAGCAAATAACATCCTGACGCGATTTTTCGCAGTCAAACTTATCTCCCTAGGATGGTGTTGTTTGGTCCCTTCGAAACGCCGTGACACGTGAGATCGGGGAAAGACAAACCCTCTGCTGGATGTCGTCATCCTTCTGAATCAAACGAACGGCAACACTATCGATAACTACCGAGCGCAGAAGCTTTTTATCAGAGGAAAAGTCGTCAGAGCACGGAGTGTGAGTCTCTAAATAGAAGACGAGTGCGATGTGTGACCTCACGCTGTTTTCTGGTGTGCCAATTTGAGGCGCGTTCGCTTACTCAAGTGTCACAAACGTTGACACTTTCGAGAAATCAGTGCACATCCTCGCAACTGAATTTAGTGCACCACAGTAAATGATTGCACGGTTGAATATAAATCTGTTCCAATCTGAACCGTCGTCGGTGTCGATTTCGATATTTTCGGTGACACATTTCTTTCTCGTTAGTCGTCGAATAAGGAACTACTGTGAAGGTATTTCGTGATGGCTATAATTGACGGCAATTTTCAACGCGTCAAAACCGCACAATACGGTTGACTGATGAAAGGTTGATAGGTATCTCCAGTATTCAGATCGACGATAATTTTATTTTAAGGCATGCTTCATGTCTTAATCAAGCTCATCAGAACCATCTCGAAGCGCAAAGTGCATCACGGGTATCAGAATGTAATTAATGTATGGCTTATTGATTGCCTTCACGGGAACTGGCAACGGTAGCGAGGGTTGATTGGTAGCTCATTAGCTGTCATCCTGTTGACATAAATCATTTGCGTTGAATGGAAATCTCGAGCGTCATAATTTACGATGCCAGACATTACATTGGTCGGTATGTGCATGAGATCGGTCAAGTGTGAAAGTCTTTGAAGCAAAGCAATGGCGGAGGAGCTGTTAGCTGGGACATCTGCCAGGAACTATAAATTAAATAGGAACACAAATCATGGCCTGGCTTTTGTATGTCGGTCGGTACCTTTTGGTTAGGTGTAAAAAGGCCCATGCTATGTACAGTTAGACATTGTCGCAGAAATAGATCCATGCAACCTGCAGGTAAAGTGTGGTTCCGTACGAATACTGAAGCAAGAAACCGGCTTGGTTGTTTGTTTCGTCGTATTGAAATGTTGTTCTTGATATTCCACTGCAATTTCTCCAGCACGGAAGCAAAACAAACCGATCGCGTGTTGAAAGTTTGGAAGCACATTTTTCTTCTGCCGGCCGTTTTAATTTTAAAACAGACATCGCATGGTGCTGGTTTATCGTTTAATTAATTTGACAGTTGAAATGTGTGGTCGCAAGTGATCTGGCGTGTCGGAGGTTCGTTCGTGAGCCACACACCTCTTTCTGTGGAAAATGAGTGCGTTTTCCGCTGAAGTTGACACCCGATGACGGTTTTGGTTTTACTCCACAGCAGGCGTTGTTTAAAATGCGATTGCAACTTTGTTGCAATTGCCGGAAGCTTAGGGAAATCATGTTGCTATTTTTCACCAGCTGATAAATTACCTGGCTAGGTAATATAATATTAATCTTGTACTCATTATTATTGCCAGTAGTTTCATCTAGATCTGTGCGCCGCCACGCCGCGTTAACGCCGCTGACGAATTATAAATTATAAATATAAATTTAATCACCGGAAGACACAATGGACAAAACATCTGCCTAATGAAACCATCGTCGGGAAAACATTGTTTTATTTATACGTGACGAATCACGAATCAAGTAACTTGGCAAATCAGTGCACATTGGATTCTTTTTGTACGTGATTGTTGTGATGTTGTAGAAATATTGATAGGTCGGTATATTTCACTGCTCTTAATTTGACTTTTTCTATAATTGATTTAACTTTTGATCATTGGGCTCCTAAATGAACGAATTTTAAAGCGATTTGAATTTCTTTTTACCATTTATTGTTTAAAGTATTAATATATAAGATTATTTAATATTTAAATCTTAAAATTTTAAGATATTTTGTTTAATTTTAATTTTAAGAACTTTAGATAGGGAGAATGGCGGCTTTTGCAGTTTTTCTTCTATTATTGTCAGGGGGTTTTCTGAAACCGATTGCGCTTCTATTTGCTATTTTCTCAGAGAGTGTAAATAGAAGCAAGTTGTGGTAGTGATTTTTTTTTCCTTAAATCTGAGAATTTTGTATTCTTAGATTTCTAAACTTTAACGGTTTTTTGTTTGTATTTGTATTGATTTGATTTTGAAGATATATAAAAAATCATTAAGATTATTTTGATTATAAGATTTAGAGTTTTTTTTTAAGATTTTAAGATTTTAGGATTTCTAGATTTTAAGATTTTTTTTGGATTTTAAGACTCCATGATCTTTATATTTCAAGAATATACGATTAAAAGATTTTTATGCTCTAAAATTTTCTGATTTTTTGATTTTTAGAGTTTTTCGATATTCAGATACTTGAAAACTTGAATTTTTAGATATAAAGATATTTGGATTTAAAGATTTTAAAATTTTCAGTTTTGGGGATTTTTGGATTTTTCAATTTTAAGCTTTTTAGATTTTAAATTTTTATTTTTTAAGATATAAAGATTTTGAGATATTTAGATTTTTAGATGTAAAGATATTTAGATTTTTAAATTCTAAGATTTAAGGATATTTATAAATTTAGATGTTTAGATTCTTAGGTTTTAAGATATTAACATTTTTAGATTTTGAGATTTTGAGATTTTGAGATTTTTTGATTTTAAGATTTTAAGATTTTATGATGTGTAGATTTATGGATTTTTAGATTTATTTTATGATTTTCCGATATTTAAATTCTAGAATTTTCAGTGTTTTGGATTCTTGGATTTTTAAATTTTTAGATTAATAAATTTTTAAATATTCTGATATTTCAATCTTCGAGTATAGGGTTTTGATATTTTCAAATTTTGATAAATTTTAGATACATAGAACTTTAGACTTTTAGATTTTTAAAATTTCTAAATATTTAGATTTATTTTTAGATTTTTAGATTTTTCAGATTTTCAGATTTTTAACTATTGAGTAGATTTTTAGATTTTTAGATTTCAAGATATACAGAATTTTGAGATATTAACATATTTAGATATCAAGATTTTTCTATTTTTTGATTTTTAGTTTAGATTTGTTGACTTAAAGATTTAGAAATTTTTCGATTTTTAAGATTTTTATATTTTTAAAGTTTCAGAATTTAAGATTTTTCGAATTGAAGATTTTTAAACTTTTCATGTTATGATTTTCAGATTTTAAATTTTTAAGCCAAGATTTTAAGATTCTTTAAGATATTATGATTTTGAGATTTTCAGTTTTTGGGATTATCGATTTTTTTAAGTTAAATAAATTTTGACATATTCAGATATTTAAATTTTGAGATTTTAAGATTTTAAAGATTTTTAGATTTTAAGATTTAATAATATTAATATCATTTTTAAATTTTTAGATTTTTAAATTTTAAGATTTTGAAATTTTATAATTTTTAGATTTTAAGAATTTAAGATTTAAGGATATTAAGATTTGAAGATTTTAAGATTTAAGATTTTAAGATTTCAAGGATTTTAAGATTTTAAGATCTTTAAATTTTTAGAATATTTAGATTTTAAGATCTTTTTGTTTCTTTCGATTTTAAGATTTTAAGATTTTTGAGATTCTTAAATTTTTTATGTTTTTGGATTTTAAGATCTTTAGATCTTAAGCTTCCTAAATTTTAAGATTTTTAATGTTAAAATTTTGAGATTTTTAGAGCTTTAGGTTATTACATGTTTGAGTTTTTTGGATTTTTTGATAATATTTAGATTCTAAGAATGTTAAATTTTTATATTGTAAGATTTTAAGAATTTTCAGATTTGTAGATTTTTAAACGTGGTAGATTTTTGGATTTTCAGATTTTCAGATTTTAAGATTTTTGGATTTTTAGATTTCTAGATGTACAGAGTTTGAAATATTAACGTTTTTTAATATAATAAAATTTTCAAAATTTGGATTGTTAGTTTAGATTTGTTGACTTTTAATTTAGAGATTTTTCGATTTTTAGGATTTTTAGATTTTTAAAGCTAGATTTTAAGATTCTTAGATATAAAGATTTAAAGATTTTTGGTTTTTGGGATTATTGATTTATTTTTATTTTTAGTTAAATAAATTTTGATACTTTCATATTTTGAAAATTTTTGAGAAAATTTTGAACTTTTTTTTTTTTAAATTTTCAATATTTAAATTTTTAAACTATGGGATTTTTTGAATTTTTTGATATTTGGATTTTAAAATATTTAGATTTTAAGATTTTAAGGTTTTCAGATTTTAAGAATCTAATAATTTAAGGTTTTCAGACATTTAATTTTTTAGATGTAAATTACTTTTTGATTTTTGGATATTTTGATTTTGATATATTGAAATTTTTGATTGTTAGATATTTAGATTTTTCAAATGTTATATTTTTAAATTTTAATATATTCGGATGTTTAGATTTTTTCATTTTTAATTAAGATATTCAGACTTTTAGATTTTTAGAGTTTAAGATGTGTAGATTTTTGGATTTGAAGCTTTTTTTTTTGATTTTCTCGTATTTAAATTTTAAGATTTCCAGTGTTTTGGATTCTTGGTTTTTTTTTTTTATTTAGATTTATAAATTTTTAAATATTCAGAAATTAAGATTTTTGAATTTTTAGTTTTTGAGATAAATAATTTTTTTTAAACCTAAGACTAGGATTTTTAAAATTTAACATATTAAGATTTTAAGATGTTTAGACTTTTAGATTTTTAGATTTTCAGATTTTATTATTTTTAGGTTTTAAGAATTTAAGATTTTTAGATTTGAAGATTTTTAGGTTTTAAGATTTTAAATGTTTTTTTAAGATTTTTAGATTTTTTGATTTTTAGGTATTTAGATTTTAAGTTTCTTTTCGTTCTCAGTTTTTAGGATTTGGATTTTCAAATTTTTCTAAATGTGAAATTGCATTTGCAATTTTTGGATTTTTGGATTTTGAATTTTTTTTTTTTATATTTAAGGTTTCATTTTAAGATTTTCAGATACTGATATATTAAGTTTTAAGATTCTAATATATTCAGATTATTATTGTGGTTTAGATTTTAAGATTTTTATATATTTAGATTTTCAAATTTTTAGAATCTTAGATTTTAAGATTTTTTGATTTTTTGATTTGTAGGTTTTCAGATTTAAAGATACTTAGAAATTTAGATTTTAAGATTTTAAGATTTTAAGATAGGATTTTAAGATTCTAAGATTTTTAGAAACTTAGATCTTTAGATTTTTAAGAATTTTAGGATTTTTAGATTCTTAGAATTTTACATTTTTAGATTTTAAGATGTTTAAATGTTAAGATTTATAGATTTTAAATTCTTTGGATGTTCGGATAAATTTTTATATTTTAGATTATAAGATTTTTAGATTTTAAGATGATTTGGTTTTTTTAGATTTTAGATTTTCAGATTTTTTAGATGTCTTAGATTATTAGTTATTAGGATTATTACCTATTATTTTTAGGTGTTTAGATTTTTAGATATTAAATTTGCAGATTTTTAAATTTTGAGATTTTTTTATTTTTAGATTTTTTGATTTTTAGATTTTTACGTCCACGGCTACAGTACTGGCAAAAAAAAAGGACACACTGTAAAACCATTTAAGAAATTGATTTTATGTATGTTGACAAAAAAGTTTCATTTACCCATGATCGATATACTTAGAAAATGTTTAACAATTTATGCTGGCAAAAATAAAGTACACACCACATTGACATTATTTTTTATCACTACAGACAACACCATATCGATAAACTCTCCTCTTGTCCACTCATACTGGACGTAACCATTGCAAGTGTCAAACGTTTGTAATCGTGTTTACGTCATAGATACAAAGTTTCGAGTTTGTTGTTTGAAGTTCATCGAAAGCATGAAAATATAGTTGCAAGTGCGAAAACTTATTGTGAGAGATTGTAAAAATGGTCTCTCATACAGGAAAATCGCGAAAAAGTTCTAAGTCAGCTTTTATGCGGTTCATAAGCTTTGGAAAAAATATCAACAGCGGGAAAATGTGAGTGATGGAGGTGGCAGAGGAAGAAATCGTTTGACAACAGTCAGACATGATGCTCGAATACTACGAGAAGCGAGAAGTAACCCGAAAATAACAAGCCGTGTGATCAGAGAAAGCTTGTCCCTAAATATATCCGCAAGAACTGTTCGTCTGCGATTGGAACAAGTGGGGCTGAAGAACAAGTTTGCCGTACGCCGTCCTCACATCAGTAAGCGTAATAGAATCAAACGATTGGAATTTGAAAAAAAGTTCTGACAAACGGTTCTTTGGACAGGCAAATGCAAATTCGATCTGTTTAGTACCAAACACCGGCCGAGGGTATGGATCAAACCAGGCGAGGATCTTCTGGACAAAAATGTAAGAAAAACAGTAAAGCACGGTGGAGGCAACATTTTGGTGTGGGAGTGGAGAGTGTTGGAGAATTGGTCCGTATTGAAGGAATTGTGACGGCCGACAAGTATCCGAAAATCTGGAGGTTTCCGCTTGAGCATGACTTCCTCTTTCAACAAGACAACGACCCAAAACATCCGGCTCGTAAAACTCAAACGTTTTTCCGTGAATCACGTATTAAAGCGTTGGAATGGCCACCCCAGTTACCGGACTTGAATCCGATCGAGAATTTGTGGTCGACATTGGATTCAAAAATGGACAAAACCAATGTTACCAACAAAAACCTGCTCTTAGAAGCTCTACAGGAGATCCGGGTGTTAATTGACGAGCGTTTTTTGCGAAATCTCGTCGAAAGTATGCCACGTCGTCTAGAAGCAGTCATCAGTGCCAAGGGAGTTCGAGCCAGGTTTGATTAAATTTGATTACCTAGTTATACTTCTTCTCTGTGTACTTTTTTCTTGCCAAGCGAAAATAAGAGAATAGATTGTATTGTCAACCACCAACCGAGAGAGTTTTACTGCGGAACGCCAATCAGACGCAGACCCCCTGTGCTCGCGAAGAAGTCCGTACTGTGCGGGTGAAAGCGCCCTCGAAAGCGCCTGAAAAGTGTTCTCCAGGCTAGCATAATTCACGTACGTTGTGGAAGTGATATTTTCCGTCGCTAAAAAGTTTGTAAAAGTGTTGAAAAAATAGTGTTTTGCTTGGCTCTCAGCCTCCATTGGCAGTGAAGAAAAGTTGTCTTGCTGAATTTTTTTCGCTCAACCTCTCCTCTCGCGCTGAGGTGATAGCGCTCTCTCTATGTCTGTCGGTTTCGTTTGCACTTTTGGGAGAAGCGCAGTGATGTTGCTGTGAGTTTGGTGGATTGGATTTTTGTTTTTGTTCGCCCACCCTGGATGCGATTCATCAAAACGTAAAGATATAGAGGAACGTGGTTGTGTGTGTGTTGGCAGTAGTTTGCATCGCATCAGCGGCAACAACAACACAACGGTATTATGTAGCGCGACGTCGGCGGCAGTAGCACTCTCGTCGCGCGTCACGTTGTTCTGCGTCGCGGATTACTAGTGTGCGTGTGCAATTGGTTCCGGTAAGCTGAAAATAGAAGTGTATTGCGTGTCGTGGATCGCGCCGTGCTCGCGATTCATTTAAAATAATGGCATACAATCAATTGCGCTGTTGTGTGTTGGTGATTCTCCCTCAAGCGAGCTCAGGTCCAAAGTGTCGTCGTTCGCGGGTATTGTGGGTGAAGATATGCTACTATCTAGAACTAGATTTTAGAGAAAAATACCAGAACCGTGCCAAAGTGAATTTTGATTCGGTGTTCAGGATTAGTTTGTAAATTAATCAGTGCAAGAAGAGTGTATTAGACACACATATCATGTTACTACCGGAAGGTTTCCGACACGTCGGCGACGGACGGGTTGATGTGGACGAGTGCCGACGGCAGCAGCTGCGGTCCAGCAACACTTGGCCATCTAGGATATCGAGGAGAGCTGGTTTGCAAAGCAACAAATAATTTATTTCTACCATATTTTGAAGATAATATCTAATATCCTGTTTAATTTCATTTTGTCTATTTCGTTTTGTTTGTTTTTCGTTATGCTTGTCTCTTTTCAGTAACATTGGAGCGGCCCATTGCTTTTGGCGAAAAGTGCTACATATTTTCAGCGTATCGTTAACCAAAACGAACCCTGCTGCTAACCTTTCCCCAACTATCCAACATCCCAGTGATTTCTCGTGGAAGTGCAGAGGATTTCTCGGCTTCCTTCAAAGCGAGTATCATGTCAACACGTTCCTTCCCATTCCCTACTTGACCAGCATTCGGACACGGCCGGCGCCGGTATTGCTTTGTAATGGGTCACCAGTTTTTACACATTGAAGATGCATGTTAGTCCCGAACATCATCTGTTGGTTCTTTGTGCAAATACAGCTGATCTGGCAATAACAGAGTTGCATCCGTGGGCGGTCAATCATGCTCATGCTCATGCTCATGCCAAGCGAAAATAAGAGAATACACAAGAGAAGAGAAAATAAGAGAATACATTTCATTTTAGGAATTTTGAACTACTCCTAATAAGTCTTCTAAAATTGTTTGATATACGTTTTATTGTTCGTCGCACTATGGCCTCCTTTTCGTCCAAAGGAATCATTGTTGTAACTATAAAGATTAAAATATAA
Source organism: Aedes japonicus (assembly GCA_034211315.2). Classification (NCBI taxonomy): domain Eukaryota; kingdom Metazoa; phylum Arthropoda; class Insecta; order Diptera; family Culicidae; genus Aedes; species Aedes japonicus. The sequence goes on along the minus strand of JASCZW010006112.1, from coordinate 54,441 downwards.
TCTTTCGAAGAAAATGTAACATGTGAGTGTGTTCTTTTTTTGCCAGTACTGTACTTCTATCGAAAGGGTATTTAATGTAGCGAGATTAAAATTATAATTAAACTACTTTCGTACACGGCAATTACGAAATGCTCAGAGCGTCTCTTGGTTATTGAAAAAAACGGAAATATATTTCGAAATTTATGTTTTATTCATGTTTTGAGGTGTCCGGATTGTTGCGGATACAGACCTTACGTTTATTTACGCTTCCGAAACTGGTTAAGTTTAGTAATAAAGACATAAGCCGAATTCCCCGTCGACTTGTTATGAACAAATTCTATAAAGTTAAGTCTCATATTTTTTACACACATATACATATATACATACATACAGATATGCAGATATCTACCTGAGTCATATAACACTATGGACATCCGGGCCTTCCATCAAAATATCCAACTAGGGGTGATCGGCGCACAGGTCTAGTTTCAGCGTCATATGTACAGAGCAAACTAGGCACAAGCTCTCTACTTAAATAAACACGTACTTCCAAGCCGAAAAACGGGGGTAATTAGAGCGCATCTTTACATTCTTCTCGACCGTTTTTTTTTTCTCTCTCTCTCTCCCAAGAATGTGCATCGGCTGTTTGGGGCAGAGGACGGGCGGCAATAATGCAGTGGATGACGTGAAGAAAAACTGCAAAAGTTTTCTCGCTTCAGAAGAGCAAACAGAACGACGACGGCGACGATGATGATGATGGTGATATGCTTCTTGTATACATGTATTCAACAAGCAATAGACATTCATCTCGTTTGCTCCTTGTTTGGGTGTGGGGTGGGTATAACACATCCACTGGGTCAGAGGGAATGAACGAACGAACGAACCAGCTCATGAGGGTCGAGAGATGAAAGACATATTTTAGCTTAAAGTATTTAGTTGAATAATTTGGATAGTGTTTCAGAAGGAGTGCTTCAGCAATCGAATAAGTGGGTTGGTGGAGTTGGGACGGGCTAATATCTACAAGTCCCAGAAGACGAACAACAAACTGGGACAGAAGAAAAGTAGCTTTAGCTTGGACATGAACTTGAGTGTATGTTTCGTTGCATGTTTTGTGTGTACGGTACATTTGTATCTGAACAAGACAGAGATCTGTGCACGATGAGAAAGGATTAGATTTCCATTTATCCTTAAGTTGCATCTGTGACCAGCGGAGGTCCTGGGTCTGGCGAAGACGATGGGAAAGCACTGCATACTGGTGATACAACTACTCATCTAATCCTGTTGCAATGTTTAAACAAGCTGCAAGAGCACATTCTCAAAAGCTCTGGTTTAGTATGATAAATAGCTGTTTAGCTCCGAACGTAGCTCTTACCTTTCGGCTTTGGGGTTGCAGAATTTACATTTTTTAATGACATAAAGGGATGACCTAAATCAGGGGCACCGGGCGAGCAAGTTAAGTTGAAAAGTTGAGCTTCATAAGAAGCTCACCTACGACGGGCGACATGTTTGTTAGCCGACTCCTCGAACGATAATTGTATAACTCTGCTAAGAATAATGCATCAGTTCGATGCTCCGATGGACGAAGAACTCTACCTTGTTAATCCGGTCCTTATCTCGTTATGAAGCAGGTTGAAGGTTATATTTCCAACAAGTGGGAATATCTTGTGTTGTGTATATTTATGTAGCTAGCCATCAGGTAGAGGCTGATGTTTAATCACTCAACATTTTCCATTTCATTTTAGAATCGGTAGTAGGCCATGAGTGATGATGGTGAAAGGATGCGAAGGAGGAAAATAACGAAGAATTTTCTATGGGATGAAAATAATAAACGAATCGTTTGTATCTGTGTGGTATAGAAGTAGGTCTTATAGTTGCAGATGTAGGAACTAGGCTGAGTAGATTTTATTTTTACACATATAGAAAAACTTGCGGTAAAAGTACAGGGTGCGGCAAGAAAAACTGCAAAAAAGTTCAAACTTTAACGTAGGGTTAATTTTTATAACTAGTGGGTTATTGTTGTTGGCATTGTATTTGTTCATGGTTATTGCAAATTACTGAAAATGCACGCTAAAGAAATGGTTAAGAATATGCTGCTCGACCAGAAGACGCCCAAAATGAGATTACAAAGACGGTAGGATGTCATTTAGCCTCAGTTCATCATATCTAAAAGTCTCTACAGGATGGTCCTAACCAGCGAAAGTCGGGAGGTGGATGTAAGTGGTTTGCACGTAAGCCAAACGTGATCAAATCGGTTTGTACAGCGATTGCTCGCAACCCGGTACGTTTCATCGGGAAACTCAATCAAACTAGCCCTTTTCGTATCTTCCAGAGCTAAAGTGAAATGCCACTTGATTACGGAGCGTGTAAAGGAACTATGAGTGACTTGCTCTCTTTATTAAAGAAGGAAAACATGATAATTCTGTTCTCCGACGAAAAGCTGATCAGCGGGAACCGGGCCACCGGTCAACGCGCTCGCCTTTCTCTGTAGGGGAGAGGATGTTGTAAATTCCTGGTCGACTATATGCGGTGGGCAAAAAGTGCTTCACGATGTCCATCGTCTTCACTCCAGAGTGGAGCTGGCAGTACCTACGAACTGCTCGACTGGTTTCGTCATGGCTTCTGCAAATCTTATACTGATAACACCGTTATGTTTTGTCTGTACAAAACAGGATTGCTACACATAGATGGATTCAACACACGGTGCTATTATTTAAACTCGTTAAAATCATCCCACTTCTTTTTTTATTTTAAACACCAATTTCTTAGCACTGGCGATTACGGACAATCCCATGACAAATTCGCACTCCACAAATTTGGTACGAACATTTTTAGCGCAGCTACGACTGGTCCAACTTAATCCTGATCAAGCCTTTTCTCAAATGACAACTATTTACAACATCAGAGTCAGAAAGTGAAAGTTTCGATACTAAATTTATCTGCATGTGGGTTCACGATCGAAGTAGGTCGCGCTTCGGAACTGACGTGTTTGTGCTTCGCTACTTGTTTTTTTTTTCGAGAAAATTTGATAGTGGAAATTAATGAGTAGTGTTAAACTTTTCATTTTTTTTGATGATTCGGTCACCAAAGAGTTCATTGCGGTCCACCAAGAGGCTTTCGTCGGGTGTGAAAACAAAGTGTTCTCGCTGGAGACGGAAACTCGGCATACAACCTTGCGGCAGGAGGAGCTCGTGTTCAGTCGTGTCATTCGGAGATGTTTGGTTCATGGTCATGGAGCGAACTCCTCAAGAACAGGATATTATCTGGAGGGCACACAAGGAAAAAAAATCCATGCCTAGATCCGTGAACTGCAGTCATGAAATTGAGAACTAGCAAAAATACACTGTGAACTGAATCACGTCATCATGAACTTGGATTATATTTGAATAAATTTGTTTATTTCTGTTATGATTAGATGAGGATCACTTTAAACTCGTCCTAAAAAAAAGTCTGTCAACCGATTGTCATTAAATATTCTGGAAATAAAATACAATTGGTTCAGGTATTTTTATTTCACTGTATTTCTTTACCAAATCCAAAAGCCCGAACTTTCTTCTTGATACCAGGCATAAGATTTTGTACAACGCTTGAACCGACATTTTTTCCGCTTTCAACCGTGACTTCAACATTTTCTATTCTGTAGTGACAACTTTAAGATGCTTACGAAGTTCGTGCTTCATTATAGCCCAATATTTTTCAGTTGGCCGCAACTCTGGAGAGTTCGGGGCGTTTAAATTAACACCATTCGTCTCGTACAACTCCAGAACATCCTTGGAGTAGTGACAAGAGGCTAGGTCCGGCCAAAAATTGTAGAAACGTTGTGTGTTTTGAAAAAACGGAAGCAGTCGTTTTCCCAGGCATTCATTCATGTATACTTGACCATTTACAGTTGAAGTTGTCACGAATGGCTTGCTCCGTTTACCACACGAACAAATGCCATGCCAAATCATGACTTGCTGTTTCCTGAGAGACTCTGGAACATCGAACATGTCTTTCGCAGTCACTTACTGGTTGTCGGGAATTTGTTTAAAGTCCGCCTTTACGTGTGTTTCATCGTCCATAATGCAGCAGTGTGGGTTCGTCAACATTTGTGTGCACAGCTTACGTACACGTGTTTTAGCTGTCCTATGGGACTATTCATAAACCACGTAGACTTTTCTAGGGGGAGGGGAGGGGGGTTACCAAAGTCTACGCTCCATACAAAATTACACACATGTATGGAGAAAAGTCTACGCGCAATTTTCAACATCTTTCCGATGGCTCGGTGCGAAAGAAGTGGGTTGTCTAGGTGCGTGTGCAAAATGTTCTCACGCACTTGCTGTTCCTTCGACTCCATTTTCGAAACTACAACACATTTCACAATGAAACTCACGCAGTGTAAACAATACACGCTGAGGTCATTTCACCCAAAATTTCGTTGAAATCAACCCAAATGGCGAAATGTTACAGCTTATTGAGAGTGGTGCAATTAAACTGTGGACACCCTTTATGTTCCAGTAAATTTATGTATTTTAGTATTGCAAAAAAATGGCAGAACATTATCCTTTTTTTTATTAATGACACTTTACACCAGACGGGTGCATTTGTGTCTTACGAAACTTTTTGTTTCGTTAATCTGTTTCATGAACAATATTTTCAGTGATTCTTTTCTTACTCTGCTTCATTTCGTCCTTCTCAACTCTTATTCTTCACTACTTCTCTACTTCTCCTTCTGTTGCTCCGTTGGTGTGCTTCAATTTTTCCTGCTTCTTGCGATTATTCTATTTTTTTTTATATCCTTCCACTTTTCTTCTTCTGCTAATCTTCTTCCATTTTTTTTCCTTCTTTTTCTCTACGTCTTCAAGTTCTGTGCTTCTGCTCTTCCGTTTTCTTCTTCGACTTCTATTCGTCCACGTTGGCCGCTTCGCTTTTCTTCTTATTGGATTGTGTTACGCTTCTCTCATTCACGTTGTCTCCTATTATTTCACTTTCTTATTTTGCTTCCTTCCACTGCTTTGCTTCCTATGTTGTGCCACCAGTTTTCTCTGCTTTTCACTCTTATTCTCCATCCACTTCAGTTTTCTTCTTACGCTAAATCCGTTACGCTTCTCTTCTACGGCTAATGCTACGGCTTCTCTTCTTCGGTGAACTGTTCTTCTTTAGTTTGTATTCTTCCGTACTTGTTTTCATCATTGTTTCTTCTTTCGCTACTTTTCGCCAGTTTTTCTTCATCGACTTTATATTCGTTTTCTTCTTCGGTGGTTTCCATTTTCTGGTTTCAATATAGTTTGGTAAACCTTCTTGTTTCCCTTAGAATGTACAGCATTCATATTATTTGCTCCTCTCTATTTTCAAGGGCGTCACGTAGGCTGGTTCCAATGTTATTTTTCTGCCTTTTGGTTACAAATTTTCGGCATTCAAGAATTAAATGCCGGACATCTATCACCGTGCGGCAGCATTCACAAATGGGCGGTAGCTCCTTCTTCAACAGAAATGTGTGTGTTGGACGCGTGTATCCGATCCTTAAACGTTTAAGAACAAGATGTTCGGCCGTGCTCCCGCGTTCCGTCCACCTGTAGGTATCTTCCTTTACTTCTCTCAACTTTGACTCCCTAGTTTCATTCCACTGATTATCCCACCAATCACGTATCAGTTGTTTAACTTCTCTCAGCGCATCTTCTCCTGGATTTAATATATCGATGGCCTGTTCCCTCCTGGCTGCATTGGCTAGTCGATCGGCTTCGGAATTGCCACGGATTAGAAAGTGCCCAGGAATCCAGCAGAAACAAATAGGTTTGTTCCGCGCTATTCCTTCCACTTCTTGGATCCACGGATGTCGCGATTTTCCCGCCTCCAATGCCAGTAGGCAGCTAGCAGAATCGGATAGAACAACCAACTCGTTATTTTGGTTTGGGATCGTGATGGCCATCTTTATGGCGTATGCCTCCGCAGAGAAGACGTTGCATGCTTTTGGAAGACTGTAGGTGCCTGAAATTCCTCCATTGAAGAATGCGGCCCCTACCGAATCTTCACCTTTAGAGCCATCGGTATAGACGACAGTCGATCGATGAAAACGGGTGTTCAGCAAACGTTGCACGATCGGACTTTCTCCGAAGGGTCACCGGCTTGTATGCATTTCTTTACGTCCCACACAATCGTAAACTTTCGTGTGTGCCATAGTTGACCGACAGCGAGGAGCGCTGTACCTGACAATTCTTCGAGGCGGTTCGAGGCTCGTTGAATCAACGGAAGGGTGATATTGCCACGATTCTTCACAGCTATTCGGCAGCTATTGGCAGTCCGCGCTATAGATTGTGACACCAGCAGTTCGAACGGAAGGTTTCGGCCATGATTGAGAGTGTCGGACTGGTCACAGAAGCTCCGGAAACATACCGGACCATTGAATTGTACAGAAGAGCAAGAGTCTGTAAAGTTGCTAGGGCCTTGCGTCAGCTTTGCGGTTAGGATGGCCGATCCCACTTGCAGCAACGATGTCCGATTGCAACGCGGAAGTATGGCACCGATCATCTTCAAAATGTCTGGTAGTGTCTCGGACTATATCAGATTTCGTTCTGCTGTACCTCAATTACGGTACCTGAAACGTGTGAGATCGAAGGCTCTTCGTAAGTACTGCAAAACTCGAAATCAATTCACCTAGCGAATTTTCTCGACAGCTAGTACCCTTTACCGAATGTACAATCGTCTTCTTTACAAGAATTATTCAAAACGAATCCAATCTAACCTTCGGCGCAACCCAAAGTTGTTCTGGTCATTTGTGAACACAAAAAGGAATGTTAATGGGCTACCGGTTGAAATTCATCTTGGCGACAGAATCGCCAGCATACCAGTGGACAAATGTGATCTCCTTTCAGAGCACTTCAAAAGTGTATTCAATAACACCGTGCCAGCATTGAGGCAAGTCAGCGAAGCACTCAGAGATACTCCCAGAGACGCGTTCGACTTCGATATTCCTGCGATTACATCAGACCTCGTTGAAGCCGCAATCCGGAAGCTGAAACTCTCACACGCGGCAGGACCCGCCGGAATTCCTTCATGTGTACTAAAGAATTGCTCTGCAGTGTTTACGATTCCTCTTTTGAAGATTTTCAATATCTCGTTACGCCAGGCAGAATATCCAACACATTGGAAATCTTCGTTCATGTACCCGATTTTCAAGAAAGGAGATAAACAAAATGCTGAAAATTATCGAGGGATCACATCGCTCTGTGCCTGCTCAAAAGTCTTCGAGATCATCGTCAACGACTTGTTGTTCGCTAGTTGCAGACACTACATCTCTTCTGAACAACATGGATATCACCCCAGAAGATCGATTTCAACAAACCTTGCCCCTTTCGTTTCCTCGTGTCTTCGGAATATGGAAACTGGATCGACATTGTTTACACGGATCTCAATGCTGCTTTCGACCGGGTCGACCATGCTATACTTTTGGCAAAGTTAGACAAACTTGGTGTGTCAAATAACTTAGTTCGTTGGTTTAAATCTTATCTAACGGACAGGATACTCTGTGTGAAGATCGGCTCAGCTCAATCGAGATCCTTACCCTTATAGCAAATTGTTACTATTGGCTAGCTAAATTACTAATATGTCGGGCGTACCTCAAGGCAGCAACTTGGGACCACTGCTGTTCTCAATTTTCATCAACGAGGTTGGACTGATACTTCCACCTAACTGCAGGTCGTTCTATGCCGTCGATGTGAAAATTTATGTGGTTGTGCGATGCTTCGCTGATTGTTTACGACTACAGCACTTGATCAGTAGCTTTGAAGAGTGGTGTTCTAGGAATTCCGCACTATGAGTGTTATTTCATCGAAAATTGCACCCAATTGCGTTTGATTACATGATAAACAATCAACCTCTGCAGAAAGTTGATACTGCTCGTGACCTTGGAGTCACGCTTGACTCCGGTTTGACATTTAGACAACACTACACGGTTATGATAACCAAAGCAAACAGACAGCTCGGTTTCATGTTTAAGATCTCCAACGAGTTTAGTGATCCCACCTGTCTGAAAGCATTGTACTGCTCTCTCGTGCGTTCTGTTCTGGAATTTGGAGCCTTTGTGTGGTGCCCGTATCAAAGAATCTGGATTGCGAGGATTGAAGCAGTCCAAAGAAAATTTGTTCGTTATGCTCTCCGTCATCTGCCGTGGAATGATCCTGTCAACCTCCCAGCGTACCAGGATCGTTGCTCACTCTTGGGTATTGAAACATTGAAGCAAAGGCGTACAGTCATGCAAGCAGTTTTCACAGCAAAAGTGCTAATAGGTGAAACCGACTCTCCAGGAATTTTGGCAGAACTATCTATCTACGCTCCTGAACGAGTTCTGCAAACAAGAAATTTTCTGCAGCTCGGAACTCGTGCTGCAAACTACGGCTAACACGATCCAATTCGATTCATGTCATCGCGCTTCAATGAACTCTACGCTCTGTTTGACTTCAACTGTTCTGCTGAGACCATCCATCACCGGATTCAGCGTAGTTGGATGACGAGACGCTAGTTCAGAAATTGTGGCATTTACTACGTGGCGAAGACACAAGACGACTGATTCCATCACGACAGATTATTTTAAGATTACTGACAATTTTTGTGTGTACTAGAATTAATTTAGTTTTGCTTGCTTTGTATTCCTTCTATTCATGTTTGTAGTGTAGTGTAGTATTTATGTAGTGTACGATTTAGAAATAGGAGGTTTTTACGCCACATAGCTTTTCCCCATTCCAATAAGATGTAAAGTCAGTTGGAATTATATCAATAAATAAATAAATAAATCCGCAATCGAGACTAACAATTTTTCTTCACCTTCTGACAGTGTGGTTTGAATGTTTAGATCCGATCCAGGGTAACACCCAGAACCCTCAGCCGGTCACGAACAGTACCGAACCCTGTGGCACTCCATTTTTCAGCTCGTGTTCACCAGACATGTGTCCTCCTACAGACACCTGGCATGTCCATTCCGAGAGAAAGCTTCGCAACATGTTTAACGTGCGCAGAATACCATGTCGCCAAGTGGATGTCAGTGAGTGTTCGCCTCCGGTTGGCAGAGATCTCTCCAGTTCTGCAAAATATGTTTCGGTCCGGCGTCCTGCTCGAAACGCGTATTGGCGTTTGTCAAGCCGTCCACTCAACTCTCTCCATGATGATCACCAGAACAGTTGAAGCAACGTAGCGGTCCAGGGCATCGGGCGCGAGTTTGAACATAGCACAGCATGGGATTTGGGAAGTACGGGCGGGTAGGAATGTTGAGCAGACCGACTTTGAGGCTATCTGGAATCGTGGTCTTGCAGAATGTACTGATTTTCCGATGATGATTGTCAGCTCACCGAATTGGTCCATAGGGTCTATATACGTTGGCAGTCTACGTTTTGCTGACCCTCCCGGGTCGCCGCTACTATTAACCGCCATGTTGTTCTACGTGATAACGCGCGCAGATGTTGCAACGGTCACCCGTTCCTACCCCAAATGAACCAAAAAGATAAAGACAAAAAGAATCTTTACTTTTTTTGCCCCTTCAACGTAGAAATTTTGGTTGATGTTCACAAAATTGTGCCCCTTATACACTTTTGGGAGGCACTGTAGTACTCCTCGAAAGTCTAACACGCACTTTCAGATTTAATGTAAATATCGGGTTTCCCAAAGCTTTTCACTTTTTTTAATCCGACAAAATTTTTCTTCCAACGCACCGCAACCACACTGCGTGCGAATTGAATGGTGGATGAATAAAAACGGACGGCACCCGCGCGAAGATTGTTTGTTAACCACTTTCGAAAGCACGTGGAACACAAATAAAAAGCATTTTTTTCCGGCCGTTTTACCACAAATTTTCTTCAAATCTTCACTGTTTGCTACTTCCTTTTCACCTCACGCACTGTTCTTTGTAGAATTCGACCGCGACTATTGTGAAAAACTCGAACAACCCACCTTGTTTACTTCGGAAGCGAGCACAGCTGATGAGAACATTATATTGTCCTTAAATTTGAAAATATTAAAAATATTAAAACATTAGAAGCTCCAGTGAAAAAAGTGTTTTTGGGGGTTAGTTCTCATACTATGCTCTTTATCTCGATTCGAATGAAAAGTTAATTTCAGCAATGTTATTTATATTAACTCAATTTACAAGTTTGCTCAATACATCAACTCTCTGTTTCAACATAATAAGAAAGTTAATTTTTAACTTACTTTAAAGAGGATTGATCACAAAAGTCAAAGCTTCAAAAGATGTAGCTTATCATATCAATCAACTTTGCCAAAGACAATACGCTCTTGCTCCACTATGTAAGGAACTGTCAGTTGAGAGCGTTTATACCCAGGGATGCCAGATATTTTTTTCAAATGTCTGTGATAAAAATTTGAAATGTCTGGGAATGTCTATAAAAGTCTGTAATTTGTTTTTAGAAAATTAGACTCAGCGAAATGACGTAATAAGAGAGCGAGTTATGTCATTATCACTATTTGTGTGATTATGTTACATGTCTGCATCTATTTCTTGGATTGTATGCAACCTTACACTATTGTTTCAAATTTTTAAAGTGACACTGAAGCTTGAAGCATTCGCATAGATGACACAAGTTTCGATAGTTTTTATCCCCCTGTAACGCTCTTTCCAGTTTTGTATTATAAAATCACAATTTTCATTTGATAAAATCAACAGACTTTTTTTGATTTAACAATAACCATTGATTTTTTTTTAAATAATCATTTATTTGTACAGGCTCAATCGAATTAACTTTACAGAGCCAAGCTTTCCAATAACCATTGATGGTGTGTACCATATTTTGAACATCACTCATGATCATCAATATCATTATGGTCATATGAATGATTTTTGTATAGATTGCTTCTTCGGTTAGTCAGTGATTATCTCTTAAATTTCAGGAAAACTCTCTTCTGATCTTCTGCAAGGCTCTTTGCTTTATTCTGGGAAGTTTTCTCCTGAACTTCAGGCAAAATTCTTCATGAACTTCTTGGCAGCCACTTCTTATTTTCTTCGAAATTCACATTTAAGAACCTAACCTTACCTTCCAGGAACATTTGGTAACTTTTTTCCTGAACATAGTACTTTCTAAACTTCCGATAAGTCCTATCCTGAACTACGAGGAGAGTTTCTGCAAAACTTTGAGAAAGTACTCTCCAGAATGTCTTGGAAAATCTTCTTAAGTTGTTAGAAGTTTCTTCCTGAACTTCTGATAAGTTCTTTTCTGAACTGCCGAAATAATCTCTTCTAAACTTCAGGGGAGTATTGGCCTGAACTTCGGGGAAGTTTGTTCCTGAACATCTGAGAAATTCCTGCTTGAACTACTAGAAAGATCTCCCTATACTTCTGGAAAGTTTCTTCCTGATTTTATCAAGGATCTTCCTGATTTTATCAAGCATCTACCATAACTTCTGGGGTTTTGTGAACTTCGAGAATTCTCATCCTGAAATGCTGAAATGTTCGATTCGGAACTTTAGGGAAGCTCGCTAGCACTTCTGGGTAGTTCCAACTGAACTTTTGGCAACTTCTGAGAAGTCCTAGTGCCCTCTCTGGTAGGTTTCTTCCTGAAATTCGGGGACGTTTTTTCCTGAACTTATTTTTTCCAAACTTCTGATTGGTCCCATCCGAAACTGCGAGGAAAACTTTATTCCAAAATTTTTAGGAAAATTCCCTTAAATTTGTTCTTGAAGTTTCTTCCTAAACTTCTGAGAAGTCCTCTTCAGAACTTTTGGGAAGTTTTCTCCAGAACTTTGGAGAAGTTTGTTCCGGAACTATTGGGAAATTCGTGCTCAAATTAGAAGGAAGCACCCCCAATGCTCCTGGGAAGTTTCATTTTTTTCTCTCCAAAGAATTTTGAGAAATCCTTATTCTGAAATGCAGAATGTTCTTGTCTGGACTTTGGAAAAGCTGCCAAGCACTTCTAGGAAGTTCCAACTAACCATGCGAGAAGTTTCTTCCGGAACTTCTGGGAATATATTTCCTAAACTTGAGAGAAGTTCTTTCCTCAGCTTCTATGACGCATCGTCCTGAGGATTGTTTTCCTGATTTTTTGATAAATTATACGTAGTGCTTTTCCTGGAAATTGGGGAATGTTTTTTTTCTGAACTTCAGGGAAGTTCAACTTTGAATTTCTGGGAAAAACTCCAAAACCTCTGAAAAATTCCAAACTCCAGAGAAGTCCTCTTCCCTACACTTCTTTCTGAAGCTCTCCTGATTCTTGGGGAAGTTCTGTCTTGAAATTCTGGTAAGTATTGAACTTCGGTAATGAATTTTTGAAGGTTCTTCTAGCATGAACTGGTTGCTCCCAATACTTCTGCGAAGTTTCTACCTGACCATAGGAGAAGTTTTTTTTCGAGGAAGTCTCAAATATGATTTATATTGTTGTGAACTTTGATTTTCGATGTGACTTAATAGCAAAGGACCAATATTACCAACGCTTTGACAGTAATTTTTCGCATGGGTTTGAACACGCGTTGGATTGAACACTACATAAGTAGGGACTCCATGTTACCCTCGGAAAGGTCCTATACGATACTTATCCAAGTGGCCTCCAAGTGGCCCACCGCTTTCGTTTCTTCTAGGATTACTACTTTAAATGATACCTACGATATATCAAAATATTACAACAAAGCTTCTTACCGTATAAACTATACTGTTCAGATCCTCGTACGTTTCAAATCCAAACGTCAGAGAATACCTTTATTTGAAATTTAAAAAAAAAAAACATTTCAAATGTCTGTAAAAATCTGCAACATAAATAAAATGTCTGCTAAATGTCTGCATCGTTAAAAAAGTCTGCAAAAAAAATAAAAAGTCTGCAAATTTACAGACATGTCTGTGAATATGGCATCCCTGTTTATACCACTGGACTGAGGCGGTTCTCATCCACGAATAAAAAACGTGAAGCCGAAAACTTGGTACTGCGTGTGGTGCTTATTTTACAGCTCGGTTTTCTTGAAGGCTATATGCAGCAAACACAATATCCGCGGCGGAAGTTGTCGTGTTTTGTCGTTTATTTGATTTGAGGAAAAAAAACCTTCGCCTCGTACTTAGTGCAGTGGTTATCACAAAGATGTATTTTTTCATTATTTACTAGCCAGGTACTATAATTTTTCATCTAAATTACTGATACTAGTAGTTTGGTAGAAGAAATATTGTAAAGAAATATAACCCATTGTGAACCGAGCTTGAAATTTTCAAACCGTCACTAGCGCCACACCAAAACTTGCTGGCTACAAGAACTATCGCTCTCTTCACCAGGGATGCCATATTCACAGACATGTCTGTAAATTTGCAGACTTTTCATTTTTATTGCAGACTTTTTTAACGATGCAGACATTTAGCAGACATTTTATTTATGTTGAAGACTTTTACAGACGTTTGAAATATTTTTCAAATTTCAAATAAAGGTATTCTCTGAAGTTCGGAATTAAAATGTACGAGGATCTGAACAATAAGGTAGATACGGTAAGTATCTTTGTTGAAATATTTTAAAATATCGTAGTTATCATTTAAAGTAGAAATCCTTGAAGAAACGTAAGCGGTGGACCACAAGAAGAAACAATGGGCCCGGAGATAAGTATCGCATAGGCCCTTTCCCAGAGTAACCTGGAGTCCCTACTAATGGTAGTGTTCAATCCCACGCGTGTTCAAACCCATGTGAAAAAATACTGTCAAAGCGTTGGTAATATGGGTCCTTTGCTATTAAGTCACAAAAAAAAAACCAAGGTTCACAATAATAAAATTAAATATGAGAAATTTAGAGACTTCCCCGAAAAAAAAGCTTCTCCTATGGTCAGGTAAAAACTTCTCAGAAGTATTGGGAGAAAGCAGTTCATGCAAGAAGAACCTTCAAAATTTCATTACCGAAGTTCAAGATCATACTTACCAGAATTTCAAGACAGAACTTCCCCAAGAACATTCTGCATTTCAGAATACGGATTTCTCAAAATTCTTTAGAGAGAAAAGAATGAAACTTTCCAGGAGCATTGGGAGTACTTCCTTTAAATTTGAGCACGAATTTATCAATAGTTCCGTAACAAACTTCCCCAATGTTCTTGAGAAAACTTCCCAGAAGATCAGAAGAGGACTTCTCAGAAGAAACTCCAGGAAGAAACTTCAAGAACAAATTTAAAGGCATTTTCCTAAAAATTTTGGAATAAAATTTTCCTCGCAGTTCCGTAAGGGACCAATGAGAAGTTTGGAAGTTCACAAGAGGACTTCTCAGAAGTTGCGAAGAGACCAAAAGTTTAGTTGGAACTACCCAAAAGTGCTAGAGAGCTTCCCTAAAGTTCCTAATCGAACATTCCAGTATTTCTGAATGAGAACTTCTCAAAGTTCACGAAATTCAAGAAGTTATGGTAGATTCTTTTGATAAAATCAGGAAGAAATTTTTTAGAAGTATAGGGGGATCTTTCTAGTAGTTTAAGCATAAATTTGTCAGAAATTCAGGAACAAACTTCTTCAAAAATCTTCTTCCAAAGAATACACCCCTGAAGTTCAGAAGAGATTATTTGGGCAGTTCAGAAAAGAACTTCTCAGAAGTTCAGGAAGACACTTCTAACAACTTAAGAAGATTTTCCTAGAAATTCTAGAGAGTACTTTCTCAAAGTTTTGCAGAAACTTTTCTCGTAGTTCAGGATAGGCCTTATCCAGGGGGTAAGTCACTCGGCCACCTTGTGTCACCACCCTAAGAAAAACAATCCGCCACACTTTAAACACACTCGCCACCACATGAAATATATATTCATATCTGGCATCACTTACACGAATCGTTTGTTTTTTTCTCACTGTTTTGTTTCCCTCTCACTTTCACTCATGTGGTTTGAATGATGCATAAGTGTGCGTGAATTAACCGCCAAAATATCTATGGTTGCCAATAAGCATGAATTTTCGATTGTAGTATTGACAGATAAGTTGAAACACAGAAACATCTTCCGACTCACTGAAACACAAACACAACGTGGCAGAGTGATTAGCCCCCTGGACTTATCAGAAGTTAAAAAAGTAACTATGTTCAGGAAAAAAATTACCAAATGTTTCTGGAAGGTAAGGTTGGGATCTTAAATGTGAATTTCTAAGAAAGAAAGGAGTGACTGCCACGAAGTTCATGCGAAATTTTGCCTGAATTTCAGGAGATAACTTCCCAGAATAAAACAAAGAGCCATGCAGAAGATTAGGAAACAGTTTCGCTGAAATTTAAGAGATAATCACTGACTAACCGAAGAAGCAGTCTTTACCAAAATCATTCATTTGTCCATAATGATATTGATCACTCAGATGATATTAAAATATGGTACACACCATCAATGGTTATTGTTGAATCAAAAAAAAGTCTGTTGAATTTATCAAATGAAAACTAAAACTTGATTTTAAAATACAAAACTGGAAAGAGCGTGACAGGGGGAAAAAATTATAGAAAATCGTGTCATCTCTGCGAATGCTTCAAGCTTCAGTGTCACTTTCAAAATATGAAACAATAGTGTAAGATTGCATACAATCCAAGAAATAGATGCAGACATGTTTACATAACCACACAAACAGCGATAATAACATAACTCGCTCTCTTAATACGTCTGTTCGTTGAAAGTAGTCTAATTTTCTAAACAGAATTTTACAGACTTTTATAGGCATTCCCAGACATTTCAAATTTTTAGAACAGACATTTGAAAAAAAAATCTGGCATCCCTGCTCTTCACTCCTCTGGTTTAAACCAACTTTTGAACCACCGGTGTACTGGAATGATTGTGTTTCTCTTACTGGAGATCGTATTGATGAACAAACCATTTTTTGAACGAAAAAACCCGTGTTTCCTCTTCTTTTAGTTCCGGGTCTTTTCAGCACACCTCGTATTGAATAGTAACTGGAAGAGTCAGAAAGCCATAATAATAAACAATACAATCACTTTTGAAAGCGACACAATTTGTTCGCCTGTCCGGCCAAGTTTGCATACATTTTCATATCACATAACTGTCCATATTTGCCTTCGTTTAACATTGCGCATAAACGGTGTTCGTGGCTGCATTCAATATTCAACATCAGATGCACCCGGGAACGAGCCATAGGCCCCATGCACTATGCATATGTTTCAATTTGTCACCATTTATTTATTTCTGTGTTTGACATCCTTTCGCCACTTGCGTCCGATTCCACTGATGTTTACCGAGTCGAGGTTGATTTTTTTTTCGCTAGCACCTGATTGAAGAGGACAGAGAAGGTTCGAGGGACTAGGGGTCATTTCGTCGATTATGGCAATTTAACATACAGGGAAATGGAGTATTTGTAATCCTTTCCATTTTTCGACCGCTGTAGTTATTTGAATAATGCATGTTGAATGGAGCGTTTTTGCTGCCGCTTGTCGCGCTGTGGTTGTTTTCGGTGGCATATCCCTTTCTAAATCAGATCATGTCATAATTAATTTGCGGTCTGTGTGCGGGGAGGGTGGATATGTTATTTACAGCATTTTGCATGTTTTATGAATGCGATGGTTTATTAAATAGGTGACACTAGAGCATAGCTCAACTCGCAGAGCCGGCAATGGGGATGGATAATGGTTGTGGAATGCATAGCAGGCATTGAGTTTGTTTTGTTGAGTGCTGATTCTTTTTTTATTTTTAAAATTTTGGATGGAGAGTGATTTCGAATAAGATCCTAGGTTCATTCAAACAGTCTAATCATAGCAGTATTAAAAGGAAACGAGCTTTGTTTGTAAGCGAGAAAGATCAAGAAAAGGTTCAACCGGACTTAAATTAACCAGGCAACATAGCGGGTTTTATCGTGGTTTCACAGCATTCAAGTTAAAATCATGGTCACAAAACCCTTATAAAACCAACATTATTACTAGGATGGCGACCAAGGGGTTCCGCACCAGTCTTGATGGTCGGCAGGCAACCAGGAGTGTTGCACCTGGCGGTTGGTTCTTTGCTGCTTCTTGCCACTAAGGAAATACGCAACAAAGTTCTTCCGTCGGGGGGAGGGGGATTTCAGGACTTCAGAGGATTAAGTTAGCTTGGGGTTTTAGCAGGCCATTGACAAACCTATATTAATAGCAGTGATTGACAGTAGACAGGATGTCCTGGACCCAAATTAATTTGGTCCCGCTGTCAGCTGTCAAATAGAAGTCTAATCATTTGTTTTGGCTGTTTGTTTTGATGTGAAACACCACAGAAAGCGATCTTTCTGCTTTGTATGACGTGCACAACGAAAACGAGCAACAACAGACACAACTTACAATGTTGTCATTATTTTTACAGCTGAGCTTGCTGAGATGTTATCTACGTGAAAAAGTGGTCCTTGTCATAGGCCTGCTGTGTTCACGACGTTCCATATACTTTCTTCCAGGCCTATGACAAGGACCACTTTTTCACGTAGATAACATCTCTTTTTGAGTTCTGCGAAGACCCGGTAGTTGCTGAGGGCCAGATCTGGAGAATACGGTGGCTGCGCAAGCAATTCGAAACCCAATTCGACCATTTTTGCGGCTGTTTTTATTGACTTGTGACACGGTGCATTGTCTTGATGAAAGAGCACTTTTTTCTTCTTCAAATGAGGCCTTTTCTGGGCGATTTGAAGTTCCAAGTATTCAATGAATAAAATTCCATGCGCATCCAAAAATACAGGGGCCATTACCTTCCCAGCCGATGTTTGAGTCTTTCGACGCTTTGGACGGCTGTCTCCGTCTGCACGCCACTCAGCAGACTGTCGATTTGATTCCGGAGTGAAGTGATGAATCAATGTTTCATCCATTGTGATGTAAAGTTCTGTCCAGTTAGAATCCGGAATCACTTATTATGTTACAGCGGCACGGAAAGTGACCACTGCAAGAATTCTTTTACAGCGGTTCGTTTACCTAGATCTAGGCCCACTTTCTGTGGTATAAATTTCACGGTGTTTTGTGCAGTGAGTCCAAAGTTATTCCAGATGGAAGCCGAGAGGAGAGAGAAAATCCTGCACACCCACGTTGATAATCCTACGTGGTCCGCAATAAAAATCGCAAAAACGTTGAAAATCGCCAAATCAACCGGGTATGATGTGCTTAAACGTTTCATGGAGCGAAATGACCGCAAGCTGAACCAGAAGGTGTTGAGAGCCGTCAGAGCAAACCTTGGACTATCAGATAATGTAATCGCACAAAAATATGCTGCTGCTCGCAGTACCATTCGAAGAATTCGATTGCAAGCAAGATATCGTTCTTATCGAGCCAACAAGCAACCAAACAGAACGTTGAAGCAAAGTTTCGTCACCAAAACTCGAGCTCGGAAATTGTACCACCAGGGTTTGACGAAGTACCAAGGATGCCTGCTCATCGACGATGAAACCTACGTCAAAATGGATTTCGTACAGCTTACTGGCCAAAAAATTCTACATGGCAACGGCACGAGGAGATGTTCCTGTGAAGTTTAAGTTGGCTTTTATGGACAAATTTGCCAAAAAACCTGATGATTTGGCAAGGGAGCTGGTGAGCAAAGACCAAAGTGTTTGTCTCGAATAAGACGATGGATTCGAAGCTGTACAAGGAATGCCTCAAAAACCGCGTACTACCTTTCATTAAAGCCCATAAAGGTCCCGTGAAGTTTTGGCCAGATTTTGCGAGTTGCCACTACAGCCGGTAAGTCATCCAGTGGTACCGCGATAAGAACGTTGATATCATCGATAAAAACATAAATCCATCCAACTGCCCGCAGTTCCGGCCCATCGAGAGATGTTGAGCAATAATAAAGCGGAAGCTTAAGAAAAGTGGAAAAAACGGCTCTGGACGCGACTCAGATGAACAAAATGTGGAACAAATGTGCAAAGGAAGTTGACTCCGGAGGTGTGCAGCGTTTTATGGGTGGAATAAAGAAGAAACTGCGAATTTTTATTAGAAATGAAGAGAAATGATTTGTATTGATATTTGTTCCTTAAAGAACATTAATTACCTTTGTTTTGATGTATTAAACTTATTTGTACGTCAATCCGTTACCGGATTGACCGGAGATGATTTTATTATTCCGGTTTCTAAATGGACATAGCTTTATCGACGCAAAAATTCCTTCTTATTTTGCGTGAATATCTCCAAACAGCTCTTTTAATCATAGACTCTTTGTTTTTGCTCGGTGTGAACAAACTGCGGCACCCATTTGGTAAACAGCTTTTTCATACCCAAATGTTCGTGTATGATGGTGTAAACACTACCTTTTGAAACCTTCAAAGTGTCAGCTATCTCTTGCAACTTTACATTGCGATTGCCCTTGATGATTTTTAGGGTTTTTTCAATATTTTCCGGAATAACTGCCGCATTTGGCCGACCAGGGCGTTCAGCATCATCGGTGTCCGTAAAACCACGTTTGAAATTGGCAAACCATCGTTTGATGGTCGTTTTCGATGGGGCAGAGTCCGGATAACATTTTGAAAGCCAAGCTTGAGCTTGAGCGGTGTTTTTTTTTCATCAAAAAGTAATGATAGGGTATGTGTCCCTTGTCTCAGCCTATTATGCAACCATCGATTACATTTTTTACTATAACTCATAAAGTGTTTATGCTGTAAGCGAGATTCAACTAGTTATACACTTGGTAAGATAAGTTTTATAAGACATTTGGTAGTATCTACCCCGAAAAGTTACATAACTCTTTTTATAAAGTCAGAAACATTCGCGGATTATGGATTTAATGTCGGTCTTAAGCACCAAATTGGGTCTTTTCATGGATGCAACTTCGTCCCATTCGATGGATTTAATACTAAATGCAGTCCTTGTACGGTTTTTTTTCTAATTTTATGAATTCAGGTATTACTAGCTGTAATTGGTTTACTTAATACAACAATTCACAAATTCAACTAAAGTAAAACTGCCTCGAAACACTTAAGTGATGTTCATATATGATTTATCAACCATTCAATAATGAAAACATTGAAGCCACTTGAAATAAAAACAACCCCAAATTTATGCATTTACACTAGAAATTTTACCAATAATAACCTTTTTACTACGTTATTGATACAACAGGCCATAGTTGGGAACATACAAAAAAATATGTACCCAACATTGGGTCTACGATTTTCTTGTAAAATCGATGTTATTTTAGCTATGTGAACAGTTAGTTTGTAACGTGTAACTATTTCCTGTACATACAGACTGCATTAAATGCTTTATCGGTTCAATTAAGCCAAATATAGATCACTTGAAGATCGTGTAGATCATCTGTTCAGCTTAACCAGTGAAATCATGATGCCCCAAAAGTTCAAGAAATCGAAGATTACGTGGAAGTGAACAACTATAAGTTGATTAATATTGTCTCAATTCCTATGGACTACATCGGTCATCCTAATTGCAACATGATTTTGTTGATAATTGCTAAATTATTTACAAATTTGGTACATAGGCCGAATGAAGGAGCTAGGCTAATATTACATCCCCTTACCCTATATCAAGACACATCACTTAAACCACTGTAACTTGATGAATAATAAACCAAACGTCATGAAATGTTGACAGTAATCTATTGAAGGTTGGTACTTTTGAAAAATCATATGGATATTTTATTAGTGGTGCCATCTGGTAGTTAGGCCTGGGACTTATTGACAGATGTGTTATTTCGACGCAGACGTCCATCGGCAATAATAGACTTTGAATACTCAAACAGACCACAACCATCTACAACGCAATAAGAATAATGATCTACAGGTGGTCGATCATATCAACAGAATGTGCTCTTATGGTGCATTCTCGATCCGCCATCTCGGAAGGCAAAAGTTCCAGCATCAAGGTTCCGAAGAAGAAAACGAGTAGCACCACATCTACCGGGTGCTGAAGCATGTTAACCCGATACTGCCGTTTCATCCAAAGCGATAACCATTATGAACATCTTCAATGACTTTTCCGAATGGATTGAAAACGTAGCTTCCCGACTGACTTAAATGAATGTGCGGATGGCCCTGACATCTCTGGAAATTTAAACCGCAGTTGGATCCTGCTTCCGGGAGAGCAAACCAAACACGCGATTTCCGAGCGGCCAAAACCAGGTCAGGCCACAAGACTATATCCTCCTTCACGCAATACTTCTTGATGAAAGTTGCAACTTTCGGCAAGCACTTCGTACTGTTTATATCCCCGTTCATCGCAAGCCCGAAGAAAAGAACAGCACATTATCTTCTCGCTGATCGTCAGCCTCAGAGAGTCCTTCTTCGGTGTGTGGATGATGAATATAATCATCCCTTAACAACCCTCGCATCTCGCCCGCTTGAGGTTTCATACAACACTACATCCTCCAACCCGATCACGTAGCCCGAGAGCTCGACCTCTTTCGTATCCTGGCAGCGGTGAAGGTAAGACGTGTTCGCCGCAATTAGAAGAGTACAACAACTCCAAAATGGTTGGTCACTTGGTGGCCGAGATTGCACATTGGCGATCCTGCCAGGCAGCTGAAAAGAACAATCTGGAAATATTGTTCGTGCCACTTGGAGACTGGCCATACTGAGATTGTAGTTTTGTGTAGATAAGTAGTGAGTAATGTAAGCCAAAACAACGGAATAATGCAGAATCAGGACACGGAAAGCAAGCAAAAAGTTTCAAGCAGAAGAGTTTCCATAGTAACGGCAAAACAAAATCAAACATAGTTTGGTTTGCTTCTAATTTGTTTTTGCTTTTCTCGATAACAATTTTGCGGTTCAGTTGAAGTGCTGATACTTTTGAACCAGGAAATCAAAAAAAAGATATAGAGACAGAATGATAATTTGGTAACGGATCGAGACGACCGCGATTCTGTTCAGGTTGCGGATCAGGACGACCCGTTAGACGGGTTAGAACAAAAGAATTGGTAGCGGATCGGGACGACCGCGTTGGACAGGTGCGTTGATTAGGCATAAAAACGGATCGAGACGACCGCGTATTTCGACACTACGGAGCGGATCGCAACGACCGCGTGGAAAAGGCAAAGATTTTTAAAACTTGCAAGATTTTAGCGTACAAACAAATAAGCAGTTTCTTTGAGTTTGTTCATTAACTTGGCTTTTGTAGGGTTTGGAATCGTGATTAAATATTAAAGTTGGCTTACATTATTGCCAGATGAAACTAAAACAATGAGCAGAGTGCTAACAACTCGCCGTTAAAGTATTTTTTACGTTCTATCCGAACCCTTACAGATTAGAATAAATACTCGAAAAACAAAATGGCTGAAGGAAGATATGTGCGTGCTTCTCGCTGGTTGAATGACCCGGAAGAGTTTAATGATGTACCGTCGGTAGCGTTCGCAAGCATAGAAAAACAATTCCAGCGAGAGCGACGGCGATATTTTTGGTTGCAAAGAAGGATTCAGCGACGTTGAAAAGGCAACAACCGCGATTGACGACGGAAAAAAGTATGACGAATTAAGCCTGACGATGGTGCCGATAAGGATTCGGGCACAGAACATCCAAATGCAAACTTAAAATCAGAATTTCTACCACCGTTTGGAGCAGCTGGGAGAGCCACTAAACAAGTGCTAGTGAGAGCTCTAGGCTCAGGTCATACATCCATCGGAGCCAACGTGTATCCACATGAAGATGACCATAGCTCGAACACTACCAACGTGAACGTAGGTGCATCGACGAAATCAGCAAGTATTCGATGGGAAAATATCCAGCCATCCCCTAACAACGTCCCGGCCAACAGGATGTGGGAACAATTGGCTCGGTTCATCGATCGATTCGAGATCGGCGTATCCCTTTCAAACATCGATGACCCAGTGAAGCGCGCACAAATTCTATTTTTATCAATGGGCGAAAAGTTACAAAGCATAACCCGAGCTGCTACACTTCGGCCGAGCTTGGAGGTTCCCAACTGCTACAACAAGGACATTGCTATTGTAGGACCAACGCGCCCTTGGAGTCTTGAACGGAAGGTGCTGCGTACCATCTACGATGGAGTGCAGATGGAAGACGGAATGTGGAGGAGGCGAATGAACCACGAATTGCACCAGTTGCTGGAAGAACCTCCCATCGTACACATCGCAAAAATCGGTCGACTACGGGCTGGGCATGTCGTAAGAATGTCGGACGACAGCCCTGTGAAAATGGTTCTCGAAAACGAACCAAACCAGGTACAAGAAGAAGAGGCGCGCAACGAGCAAGGTGGATCGATCAAGTAGAAGGCGACCTGTGGACCCTCCACAGACAGCGAGGTTGGCGAGTGTTAGCCATGGACCGAATAGAATGGAGACAACTTCTATGTACAGCAGAGGCCACGTCGGCCTTAGTCTGATTGGTAGAGAAGGTAACTGCTACAACAAATTTGTGATGAACATCGAAACCGAATTACGTTCAATGATGGACGTGACAGCCGAACATGAAGCATCTTACTAACATGAGACAAGATCACCTTTCACGCGCGCTTAATAGAGAAAATTCGCCTCTGTGGCTACAGTACCGTCGACCAAGACCGATCCATTCGGGTTCAGTTATTGAAGGGAATGCTAAATAAACAGTTCGTAAAAGCCGCACGGACCTTTGGATATAATCCTCTCTGCATCGTTCAATCTGCTATTCGGGAGGAGGCATACACTGCCGAAGCAGTTCATTCGGATCCCTCACAAGCACTAGCGGTAACCCAAGGCCATTCGACGAGCGAGTTAGGCCATGGGAAATCGCTTACCTAGAAGTAAATAACATTGGTTTGTTAACCGAGAAAGAGATATCAAAGAAGCCACAATGAAGGATGAGCAGCTCACAGAGGTACTGATTACTTTATTGATCTTTTTTTCATTTGAGATTCTATTCCCAATAGGTGATAGAGGCTCTAGAAACTAACGATTGGCCAAGACACCTGGAACAATTTCAACTTCTGGGTAACGACTTGTGCATTTGGGGAAGACTTCTGATCCAGACAGGCTGCGCAACAATACCTGAGAGTCTACGCAAAAATAAAGCCCTGGAAATCGCTCATGAAGGTCATCCGTCGACCGCAAAATTTGAAAGTATTTTAAGAGAACGTGTGTGGTGGCCCGGTGTGGCGAGAGATGCAGAGGAATGGGTGAAGTCATTTCCCGTACGCGCAATCAATGGTAGACCTGAGAAGCCCACACCAATGGCAGGTGTTTTCGCTCTAAAATCAGTATGGGAAACCACCGGCAAAGTCTTCAATGGCCTTCTACTCTAAGTGTCTGTGTTTGTTATTGTGGACTATCGCTCTAGATACGTGAGGTGAGAAACCGGTGA
Organism: Aedes japonicus; assembly: GCA_034211315.2. Taxonomy (NCBI): domain Eukaryota; kingdom Metazoa; phylum Arthropoda; class Insecta; order Diptera; family Culicidae; genus Aedes; species Aedes japonicus. Next base: position 30,329 of record JASCZW010006112.1, on the reverse strand, counting down.
GAAACCGGTGAGGTCCACGAGTTTCGAGCACACCCGAAAGATTTTGGATGAGCTGTTTGAAAAGGAAGGCTATCCGGAAAACATTGAATCAGACAACGGCCCCCCCTTCAATGGGGAGGATTTTAAGCAATATTGCCTTGAACGTGGAATAAATGCCATTTTTTCGACACCTTTATATCCTCAGCAGAACGGTCTAGCAGAGAGCTGCATGAAGTTGATAAACAAAGCCATGAAAAGAATTGAAAACGGCAGTTTACGCGCATAACGCTGCAGCGCTATACACAAACTCTTTTATAGGCATGCCGCCAGAGGAGGTAATGACGGGTAGGAAAATCAGACGGGGGCTCCCTCTGATTTGTCGCGGAAAGGCAATCTTCAATGATAATCAGCTCGACACAAGGGATCGGAAATTGAAAAGTGTCGCGAAAGCTCGAGAAGATGCAAAGCTTGAGCTCGGAAATGCCTTATTAAACCAGGGCACACAGTCGTAGTAGAAGGTCAACCTCGTGGAAAAGGGGAATCACGATTCGACTCTCGTAAGTATACGGTGACTGAAGAACAATATGCTAGTCCTGAGTGATGAAAGCGGTCAGATCCTGAGAAGGCATGTGTCACAGACAAAGAAGGCATATCCCTGGAGGCACTCCAAAGTGTTAGAAATAATCTAGGATTATTATGCGCTAACCACGCATGTAAACAAAACGCAAGTTTCTTTTGGTTTTATAAAGATAATATTTATTGGCTTTATCGTCTAAGTCGTTATAACAGTCCGTACTCCATTAGTGATTGATAACATTATTTATAGTGTCTAGTCATTATGTATGTATATGCACTGACTGTGCGTAACAACAGCGTGAGCTTTTATCTAAACCTTTATAGCTAAAGCTCCCTTACTGTTTATAGCTGTATTGAATGTGGGAATTGTCATGAGAGCTTCACGACAGTGTTGCTAGTATTTTTAACACGAAGAAGCTATCCATTCAGTACGTTCGGAAGGTTGTAGAGCCAACCAAGACACTGCAGCACATCAATCGCAGGTAGATAATCCACAGACGGGCGTAGCTGAACGTCCAATGTGAGCAAAGAGAACACCTCAATATTTGGAAAGTTACATAAGATTTGTTGAAGATGAAGCAATCACCAAGTTATAAGGGCATATTTATTCATGTATTTCAAATCACATTAAACAATTTATTCCCAAGTTTCTTTTTTTTTTATTCTGTTGAGGGGTGATGTGAGATGATGAAAATAATCATCCCTTAACAACCCTCTATATACACCTTGCCTATATAACCCATCCCTACCGCTCGCATCTCGCCCGCTTGAGGTTTCATACACCCCTACATCCTCCAACCCGATCACGTAGCCCGAGAGCTCGACCTCTTTCGTATCCTGGCAGCGGTGAAGGTAAGACGTGTTCTCCGCAATTAGAACAACAACTCCAAAATGGTTGGTCACTTGGTGGCCGAAATTGCACTTTCAGGAACTTGGTGCGGGAGCTTACCTCTTTGGAAGGGTTCCTCGGTCCTCTACCAGTTGTTGCCATCCAACGTCAAGTAAGTCTCCTCATCCATTGTGACCACGACGTCGCACTTCGCCTGAAAGTTTTTATTTCACCTGTAACAGTTAATCGTAAATCCAGTCGTACTTCGGAATGCCTCACGTTGTTCAAATTCTTCGATTCGGCGTAGACCTGGCAGTACGAACGAATTCATCGAGCGTAGTTACTTGACTGCTTTTCGCCCAGGCTTCAGCAAATCAACTAATAAAGCTGTCAAATTTTTGTATAAGTACACAACAGGCTTGCTTCGATTGGCGATACAACCAGGTGGCAGGCAATACGAAATTAGCAGAATTTTCGAGTTTATTTACAGAAAAATATGGAATATTGTAGAAAGGTAATCAAATGACAGATAAATAACCAAGTTATCATATAAATTTAATCAGTGAAGAATATACTAAATTAACGGTTTGAGAATTGGTTTTCCGAGAATAATCCACATTACCGAAGTAGAAATTTCCTCTAATTGAGCATTTTAGACTAAAAATCGTTTGGTATTGTACCAAGCGCGATTCTCGGTCTCGGTCTGGATCTGGTCTGGATCTGGATCGTCGCATTGCATTAATATAGTTTACTGAAACATTGAAGCCGAATACTTTTCCCTCACCCTGTTTGGGAACGCATTTCAACGAACGATTCCACGCCAAACATCTCCGGCTCTAGGGAGAATGAGCCAGGCTCGGCGAGGATTCCATCCCAGGATGTCGTCAGCCATAAAGGCTGGCTGATTTCGACCGAACAACGACCAATGACGATGGCGACGACGATCATAACGAATGCAGTACCAGTTCCTCCTATGGTGAGTCCGCGGTACGACTACCAAAGCTGCGAAGAGTACACAGACAACATTGTTGTAGTTTGTGTTTCACGCCACACCGGTAAAATGTCAACTATTAATTTGCATAATTCCTTCCGTACCTTTTGTCCTTGCACAGAACGTTCCGAGCTCGGGAAAGCAAGCGCAAGAGATATGGACATGGTTGACGAGAACGACTCATTATCAAGGGATTCGGTTAAGGTTGTTCACTAATTTCTAACTGGACCATTTTTTCACCTTGCATTGTAAGATGCATAGCACTCAATCAAACGTTCATTTGAAAATTTAACGAAATAGTAGCACTTTCCAAAAATTCCGAGGCATCCCTAGAACATTGATCATTCGCAGTTCCACGTACCTACGCACGCATCGATAACGATTAGATTAGTGCATGAGAATTGAAACCTACCTGGCCGGTCCAGGAGACACGAACAAGTTGCGCTCGGGGCTGTGCAGATTGGCGCGAATGATGACCGCGCCTCTGAAGGTAGACATCAATGGCCGCCTCCATGCGTAAAAGATAGGCTTGGGTGATTCGAGACCGCGTTTATTGATTCTGATGTTCTTCCTGTGACAAATGCAGGATACGGTCAGTGCCTCACTACTATATGCCATACAAGAACAGTGCTGCCTGCGTGGTCCCAATAAGATAGTAAACATTCATCAAGTGTGGTTCCGGCACGGTCATTCGAAGCCGGTCAAGCCTCTTTTGATACCCGAAAGGTATTTAGAGGATGTGCAAATTAATTCATTCGGTTGAGCTTCTGTCAGGCTGCGGCTTCGGTCTCCGATATAGATCTCCAACGAACGAACGGGACGGTGATGATGATTGTCTGATAGTGCAAAATTGCATTTACCGAGGTGGAAATATTAATCTGACTATGACCTGTCTTCACGTACGATACGATGCGAGCTCCGTTGTGTTTTATTGAATCTTGAAAAGAACCGCCAATCCCCCCGAACCATTATTTTTAATTAGAACTCTTAAGTTGAACTTTCTCTCCACGAATAGCCCATTGTACTGCATCAATTCACCGCGAACAAATAGAAAATTACTCCTCCGAAAGTTAGGTGGCTTATATTTCACTCGTTTTCAGTGTTCCAATTACACACCCACGCGGTACCAAGGAATTCTCAAGTTGTGGAAGCAGTAGGTACATGCCCAGGAGAACTCTTGAGAGTTCCCTCAAATTATGTGACCGAGCGACGCGACGTCGACAGCGTTGGCCTTTTCTGCTGTTTCGCCTCTTTTCCGATGCAGTTAGGAACCGCACTCTTCATCGCAGTCGAAAAGTCTGCAAAATGCATTATAACTCATCCACACTCTTTCCGTGCACTTTGATCGTCAAACGAGCAGAGGAACACAGCCAACCGTCGTCGGCGTCGTGGTCTTCGCCGTAAAGGTCGTGACGAGGAAAGGATGAGCAGAAACATTTTGGAACTTTTGAACTCCACTTCGGTGGTTTTACCCTTTTTTGTCGGAGAAGGGTATTGCGATCTTTTGAAAATCCAACTGACGCGTGGATAGTTAACTTTCCGAGGCGATTTTCAACTACGCTTCCACTTCAGCTACGCATTAAACCGATTCAAATCAACGGTAAGGATACCATTGGAGTCACTCACAAAGTGTAATGGTTGCTCTTTATCGGGAAGACAAAAATTGTCATCATGTATAGAAGCCGATCAGGAAATAAACGCATTTGTTCTGCATCTGTCACTTCTTTACCGCATCCTCGAAGTTTTCGCTTGACAATTGTCCAATATTTTTCGATCGGTCTGAACTCAGGGCAATTCGGAGGATTAATCTCTTTGGCGACGAAATTCACATTGGTTGCTGCACAACATTCTAGTAGTTCCTTAGAGTAGTGGCAGCTGGCTAGATCCGGCCAAAACATAACGTTGGTCTTGCGTTGCCGTTGCCGAATGAAGGATAAAATCCGCTTTTTGATGTAAACCTTCGACGTAATTGTGTGAGATGTGATGAAAATCTTGGTTTTAGGGCCACAACTGCAGATTCCTGGTCAAATCATTAGTTTCCGAGCAAACTTATCAGCAAAAACAAATTTATACCTGGTCCGGACATCCTCAAGACCAGTTGCCAGGTAAAATTTTCCTCCGGGGATTTGTTTAAAACCCATTTTACAGCCATCAGATTTCGTCAAAACTCGTTCTAATAGTAATCGCGCTCGCTTTTTGGCCACTTAATTTTGTTTTAGGGAGCGATTCGGAAATATACTTATATTCTTCTCTTGAAAGGATGTTTCGCACGGTGGAAAAGTTGGAATCGTATTTCACCTGGAAGACACCTGGATTGCCTTTCACGTACCTCAACACCTTTCTCTTCAGTTCTTTGTCCCTAGTGCCAGTGAAAATATTACAAGCATTTTAAAATTTTCGTCATATAAAGGATGTATTCGATAAAAATGGCACACACATATACACTCATCCAAATTAAACTGATTATCGTATTTTCTTGAAATTTTCAGGGAATGAAGAACTACTAATGAGTTTTGATTCAAAACATTTGTTTTATTCAATTTCGTCTCCCATCCCGAATGCCCGCACCTTCCTTTTCACTCCACCCATCAAATTTTGTACAACCGATTTTCCCAGTGTTTTTGTTGTTTTTACCCAAATTTTCTTCAATTCTAGCTCTGTTTTTATAGTTTTGGGATGTTTGCGAAGTTCCGTTTTCATAATTGCCCAGAATTTTTCAATTGGACGAAGTTCCGGTGAATTTGGTGGGTTCATATCCTTTGGCACAAAATTGACTCCGTTGGCTCGGCACCACTCCAATACGTTTCGAGCGTAGTGGCAGGATGCTAGATCAGGCCAAAACAGAGTTGATCCTTTTTGCTTCTTAATGAATAGCAAGAGACGCTTCTTAAGGCACTCTTCCGTGTAAATCGCACCGTTTATTGTTCCGGAAGTGATGAAGGGAGCACTTATTTCACCACATCCGCAAATCGCCTGCCAGATTAGAAACTTCTTTGCAAATTTCGATAGTTTCTTCTTTCGAACATCCTCCGGAACATCGAACTTCGACTTGGCAACGAAATATTCTTGCCCAGGAAGTTGCCGGAAGTCGGCCTTGACGTATGTTTCGTCATCCATCACGATGCAACCGGATTTGGTGAGCAGCTTCGTGTAAAGTTTCCGGGCGCGGGTTTTCGCAGTGATGTTTTGTTTTTCATTCCGGTTTGGGGCTTTTTGCACTTTGTAAACATGTAACCCAGCACGCTTCATGGTTTTCTGCACAAAACCGACTGACACCTTAGACTTTTTAGCGACATCTCGAATTGACATGTTTCTACGGTTCTTGAATTGTTGTACGACTTTCCTGGCCATTTTACTGTCCATTGGATCACTTTTACGACCACTCCCTTCCTTCCTTTGGACACTCAGACGCTCCTTGAAGGTTCTTATTACACGAGACACAGTTGTATTTGCAATTCCAAGCCTTTTAGCAATCCACCGGTGGGACGCCCCTGGATTTTGATTGTGAGTGCACAAAATTTTCTCACGGACAATTTCTTGTTTCGACGACATGACTGGAACTACTGAATGTATAACTATGAAACTTGGCAGATGTAAATAATACACTATGGATAAGATCTACTCAAATTTCTAGGTTTTTTACTCATACGATTCAAAAGTTACAGAAGATTTTCTGTGTGCCATTTTTATCGAATACACCCTTTACTGCTTTTAAAAGGTATATCAAATTAAAGGAATCAAATTCATCATATGTATAAAAGTTATTGCTCGTTGGACGGACAAATTGACTCTTTAACGAAGGACTGCATCCTTTCTTTTCCATACCGGTTGCCATTTCAAAATTTTGAAAAATGAAAGCGATACGTGAATGGTTTTTAAACGCTAATAACTCTCGTTCGACTGATCAGAATGACTTCATTCTTTCACCATTTGATCAGAAAAACTAAAATGTTTTGCATTAAAATTTCAACTAAGCGCTATTAGTATAAGCAGTTCAATGTTTACTTAATGTCCCACAGAGGTCGAAGTATGCTTTGCAAGCGAAAATGTTGACGTAGGACTACGTCTTTGTTTGCTATATTGGCACTATGGTACGAAAGGACAAATTTCGCGACAAAAATCGATAACTCGAAACTTTAACTTTAGACAGATGATGGCGTCGGGAGATTTAATTTTATAAATAAGATCTATCTTTTGGTTTGGGTGGTGACTAGGGTGGCCCTTTTAAGTTCATAATGTAAACTGCGTGCGCAACTAAGTTCCCGCTGTTTAGCAACAGATGGCGCCAGTAGTAAGTGCTGGTCGAACGTTGTACATCTCAAGCGTCATAAACCAAGCTCAGACATATGGTAAACAAACCGCTTTGCCAAATCAGTGATTTTGGTTTAGTGTTATATATTTTGGTTGTTTGAAGATGTCTGATTTCGTGCCAAATAATCGTCATTTGCGAGAAGTGTTGATTTTCTTCTTTCATTCGAAGAAAACGGCGGCTGAAGCACATCGAGAGTTCCAAAAAGTTTACGATGATGCTGCTCTGAGTGAAACAACGTGTCGTGATTGGTTGCGTCGCTTCAAAAACGGTGATTTCAGTGTTGATGATCGTCCGCGTGAAGGAAGGCCAAAAAACTTCGAAGACTCTGAATTGGAGGCATTGCTCGATGAGGATCTGTGTCAAACGCAAGAAGAGCTTGGTTCAGGATTAGGAGTTTCCCGCCAAGCCGTTTCTAAGCGATTGCATGCGTTGGGAATTACCGGGGAACGGTATCGAACTCAATTGATGCGATTGAGCCGAGCACTGCACGAAAAACGGCCACAATACGAGCACAGACACGAAAAAGTTATTCTTCAGCATGACAACGCTCGACCTCATCTTGCGAAACCCGTGAAAACCTACTTGGAAACGCTCAAATGGGAAGTCCTACCCCTCCCGCCATATTCTCCTGATATTGCACCGTCCGATTATTACTTGTTTCGTTCAATGGCACATGGTCTCACTGGTCAGCAATTCCACTCATATGATGACATCTCAAAATGGCTTGATTCTTGGATAGCATCAAAAAACCAACAGTTCTGTCGAAATGGTATTCACGTTCTACCAGAAAGATGGGAAAAAGTCGTAGCTAGTGATGGGCAATACTTTGAATACTTCGTTTGTAACCTTTGTTTTCAAAATAAAGTTCCTTTTTAACCAAAAAACAGCGAGAACTTAGTTGCGCACCTAATATTAAGATATTTTCTATTGTCATTCATGTCGGTTTGTCGGTGTAAACACGGTCTCTAACCAACTAATCATCCTTCCCCCCATCCCCCTAAGATCGTGAGGAAGCGGCCGGTGCCGGTTCTGATCTAAAAATATAATGAATTAGTGAACCTGTACATTGATGATGTATAAGCTACTCCTAAGCTCCATCTATATGGTTCTCTGTGCAACTACACTGTTCTGTTCAGTAACGGAGTAGCAACTACGAATCGCATGGTCTCTTAAAAAAAAATATCATGTGCATAAACGGAGCATTACAAAACATCTACATTTAAATTCTAAATCGTGTAAAGTTCTGGGACATTCGATACATTGTCGATAATGTGGTATGCAAATGCTCGTATTTGTTTGGACTTTTGGTTATTATTTGTCAGGAAATACTTACTTTTAAAAAGTACATCAAATTAAACGAATCAAATTCACCATATAAATAAAAGTAATTCCTCGTTGGTCCGGATAGATTTGAAATAGATTTTTTGCATCCACGTTTGAAACTGCACCTGTTCAATAAACTGCGAGTTCGAATAACTGGTCTGCTACATAGAAATAAAATATTGAATTTTAACAGGCGCGTAAAATTAACAAAGCAAGCGTGCACAACGATATTGTTTGCAATATTTCATACGCCATACAACACTGATGGAAATCTTTCATATAATAGACGCGGTCTAGGCGATATCCAGCTTTAGTTTACACGGAATGACCCAGTAATTTCTGTCAAATCTAGCATTCCCTTTATGTGCATTAGATAACGCAGAAAATTCAATGTTTCTTTTTATCTGTGTATAAATGGGTCCAATTTGGATTATTCTTTTCTTGTCTATTCTTGTCAAACCTGAAATTGTAGATATTTGGTGAATAAATAAATAATCTGAAAAGATTCATACACATTCACAACACTTAAGCTACTATTGAAAACTACTAGAGAAATGTACACAGTTCAAACGAAAATTGCTAAGTTGCCATGACTTGAATGTAACAAATTGACCTCTATCATGTACAATAGAAATATATGTAGCAAATTAAATTTACATCATTGTAGTATGCTGTAAATTTGCAATTACATATTAGGGACCTGTAAAATTAAATCTACGTTTCTTATATTTTTAGGTTAGGTTTTTTTCCAAATTCAAAGAATAGGTTTTGATTTGAATTGATTCCTATTAAAGACTGTATTCGATGAAATTTGCACACACAAAATAGGTCACCAAACATTTTCCTTGAGCCCGATTCTTTTCAAACTTTCTGGAAATAAAGTACTACTGAATGAATAAGTTTTGACATCATTGGTTTATTGAACCTCTTCTCCCAACCCAAATGCCCGCACCTTTGCCTTGACCCCTTTCATCAAATTTTGGGCAATGATAGGACCGACTTGCTTACTTACTTTTAACCACACCTTCTTTAGTTCAAGTTCATTTTCTATCAGTTTTGGAGTTTTAACGAGCTTTGCCTTCATGATTGCCCAACATTTTTCAATTGGGCGAAGTTCCGGAGTGTTTGGAGGGTTGACGTCTTTTGGTACAAAAACTACATTATTATTTTTGTACCAGTCTAAGACGGGCCGGACATAGTGGCAAGATACCAAATCCGGCCAAAACAGTGTCGGGCCATTGTGAGATCTCAAGAAGGGCAGATGTCGTTTTTGGAGGCGTTCGTCCTTGTAGATTTGTCCGTTGACGGTCCCAGAGGTGATGAAGGGCTGACTCATTTTGCCACATCCGCAGATCGCTTGCCAGACAAGGAATTTTTTGGCGAATTTTCTTCAGTTTCTTCTTCCGTACATTCTCCGGAACGGCCAACTTAGAGGTGGCGACGTAGTGTTCCTGTCCTGGCATTTGTTTGGTGCCGGCTTTAATGTAGGTCTCATCGTCCATCACAATGCAGAACGGTTTTGTGAGCCACTCCCTGTATAGTTTTCTTGCACGAGTTTTGGCCACCGAGTTTTGTTTATCGCTCCGGTTCGGTGCCTTCTGGGCCTTGTACACATGTAATCCAGAACGTTTCATTGTTTTCTGCACAAAACAAGCTGAAACTTTCGCCTTTTTCGCAACATCCCTGATCGAAATGTTGGGATAACGCTTAATTTGGTTCAATACCATCCTGGCCTTCTCTGGATTTAAGGTGCCACGTTTTTTACCACTACCATTTTTCCGCTTGGTTGTCTTACGGTCCTTGAACGTTTTGATCACATGAGATACGGTTGAATGTGCGATTCCGAGCTGTTTTGCGATCCATCGATGAGAAGCGTTGGGGTTTTCGAAGTGAGTGCCCAAAATTTGTTGGCGCACTATTTCTTCATTCGAAGCCATCACTGAAATCACTCGACCGATTTTCACGAAACTCATTACTCAATTGACACAACACAATGAAATACATGCAGTTAAAATTTCAATTATTTTTACCCATACGCTAAAAAGTTACGAACAATTGCGTGTGTCCAAATTCCATCGAATACAGTCTTTAATTGAACATTCTGAAGTGATGGTGGTTCTACACTTTCTTGGATGTCCGTTATGTTGTATAGTAGTAGAAGGATCAACGAAAGGTTTTTTTTTTTGCAAACTACAAATCGTTGACTGCAAATTCAACTTTAGCGTCCCCGAAGTTACCTCTTTCTTCCCTTCCTTCCAAAAATATCAATACAAATCATTTCTCTTCGTTTCTAATGAAGATTCGCACTTTCTGCTTTATTCCTCCTATCAAACGCTGCACACCTCCGGAGTCAATTTCCTTGGCACATTTGTTCCACATTTTGGTCATCTGAGTCACGTCCCGAGCCGTTTTTCCACTTTTCTTAAGCTTCCGCTTCATTATTGCCCGAAATCTCTCGACCGGCCGGTACTGCTGGCAGTTGGGTGGATTAATGTTTTTATCGATAAAATTTACGTTATTATCGCGGTACGACTGGATGACTTCCCGGCTGTAGTGGCAACTCGTCAAATCTGGCCAAAACTTCGACCTTTATGGCAGTATACTCTTCCATACATTTCGGGCATTTCCCAATGCACAACTGCAGGTTTTCAGTAACTTGCCAAAGCAAACTAACTTCGCAGGAACATCTCCTCGTGCCGTCGCCATGTAGAATTTTCTGGCCAAAGAAGCTGTCCGAAAGCCAATTTTGGACTTCTGATAGTCCAGGGTTTGCTCTGACGGTTCTCAACAGCTTCTGGTTCAGCTTGCGGTCACATGTTCCTATGACTACGATGCTTACCTTGAGGCACTCGATCCACGCTCTTTCGCTCCATGAAACGTCTGAGCATATCAGCGGTGACCGCTACAAGAATTCTTTTACAGCACTTTGTTTACCTAGGCGCCCACCTTCTGTGGTATAAATTTCACGGTGTTTCGTGCAGTGAGTCAAAAGTTATTCCAGATGGAAACTGAGAGGAGAGAATTCTGCACACCTACGTTGATAATCCGACGTGGTCTACAATAAAAATCGCAAAAACGTTAAGAATCGACAAATCAACCGAGTATGATGTGCTGAAACGTTTTAAGGAGTGAAAGAGCGTGTAAAAAACCTTTCCGTGCCGATGCAACACAATAAGTGATTCCGGATTCTAACTGGACAGAACTTTAAGTTGTGTTGAAGTCGTGAAAATGTCCAGCATTCAAGGCGGATATTTATATACTATCAACTACAAATGTTATTTAATAATGGAATACTATCTTAACTATGCTATACATTTCAGTGCAGGTAATTCATTTAGATTTTTACGATATATTGCATTCAAAGATACGGTCAGCCATAAATGATGTCAACATATTTTCAGTGAAGGTTTAAACTACGTTTCATATTTTTTTTTCGGTGCATGAACAAAAACTCTTCTCGTAAAAATGAAAATGCAACAAAGTTCCCCAAAAAGAACGAACTCGTCCGGATTTTAAAAACACCCCGATATGTTGTGAAATCGAGCATCTGGTACTGCATTTGAGGTGCTCACTCCAAGACCATGAACTGGACAGAAAAAAAAAACGAATTTTAACATTCAAAGGAGGCGTAAACAACGAAATTGTTTGCAATCTTTTATGGGCTATACAACAATGTTTGCAAACTTTCATACAACAGGCTGGATGTAGGCGGTTATCTGGCATAAATTTACATGAAATATCCCATTATTTTCTGCAAAATCTTGCATTCTCTTTGTGTGCATTAGATTAGGCAGAAAATTCAATGTTTCTTTATATCCGTGTAGATTTCCCAGATTTCTTACGGACTGGACACGAAACCAACGCCAAACCGACATGAAACTCAATCTTCACTATTAATCAAGAATCTATAACAACCGATTCAAATGTGTAGCGATTCAATCCATCAAACCCTATTGAATCATTTTAAGCGTCCAGGATGGCTCAGACATGAACCTTCTTATAAAGTTAACGAGCGTGTTCGTGGCTTCAATGAACGTACTCAGCGAACACGAAAATAAATGTCAATAATATGATTTGAACAGAAATATTAAGACATTTTCTATTGTCATCCATGTCGGTTTGTCGGTGACGGAACTTCTGTTGCCACACATTAGATTGGTGTGGCCAGCAACGATTAATCATATCATTTTCGTAAGAAGGGTCAAATCTCATTATAGGTGGATAAACTTAGGTTTTTTTCTATTCGCTTCCTCACTCATTGGAACTCAGGCGAGTAAAAGGAACAAATTAGATCATCTTGGGACGCCCTTTGGTGGAAAATGGCACACTCATTCAGTATTACAACTCAGTATTCTACCACTGATTTAAACGTATAAGTGACCCATACAGTAAGTGAAGTAAGTGCAGTGTTTACAAAGTTAGGTGCTGGGCTTATCTAACCATTTGTTTTGGTCATGAATAAACTTCACTTTTGTTTACCTGAATGATTAACTGTAATGATAAGACTGCATTATAATTATGTACAGTTGGGTGATCATTCTTGCATTGAAGATGCATTATAACACTTAATTAATCTTAATCACATAGCAGCACACAGGATAAACTTTCAAAACGATTCGACAATTGAACCAGAGACTTCAGTAAACATAAAAAAAATATTCTAGATAAAAACGTTAAATTCAAAACGGCAAACGGTAAATTTATCCATATTCTTTGATCTTCTTCATACACTCAATCCGAGCAAACCATAACTTACTCCGTATCATCTGTCTGTTCTTCTTCCTGATTGAGAAATTCACAGAGATCATTTACTTTGCTGCGTGTTCTAAACCACGATGTTCGATGTATTAAAATCTTCATAAACAAATTCCATCAATCCTAAAGGTAGCTTCGTTTCGAGAATCGTGAACGATTTTACCAATTTTTGGCTCTAGCTGAAAAAACTCGAATTTATCCACCATTGCACTATGGGGCGGCTCCATACAAAGTGGTGGCCAAAAATTTTTTTTTGGTTTTTCCGCATTTTTTGATAGTATTCTAGTAAGTTTAGAATAAAATTAGTCATATTTGTGTATTTCCATCGCATCCGGAAGGTGTAACTAGTATTTAACCCAGTAATGAGATACGTATTCCTGAACAATACGTTTGTTTTTAATTTTAGGGGCAGTTCAAATGCAAATCAAAACTACAATAAGGTTGCTGTGCAAAATATTAAATAGGAGAGGTGAAGGTGAAAGCCCCCCCCCCCTCATTGTCAAGATCTGACCCCCCCCCCCACCATTTTTTTTAAATATTTTGTGTGAGAGTATTATTTTATCGATCAGGTATTTTGGTGAAGAATTATTTGTATATCAAACCTCCTCTCCCCCACTCCCCCCCAAAAACTTATCGCCCCCCCCCCCCCCCTGAAATATTTTTACCGTACAAATAAATCATTCAAACTAGTCGAAAAGATACTTTTTTTATATGTTTCCATTATTTTTACTGAACGCATATCACCATCTTTAACTAAGTTGATGATTTGTCTCCATTTTATACACTGCAGGGATGAATACACTACAAAATTAAACATGATTTTGATTGATAAATTGTCATAATAAATTTTATTTATTGACTTTCTCTTAAAACTAAATCAAATTCACAAGCAATTCTACTCATTTTCTACATTTTCATCAAGAGCAAAATCATCATCCAGTTGTTCAACATCATCCATTAATTCGTCAAGTACATTGCTTTCAGTGTTTCAATTTTCAGAGCTGTCAAGATCTTCGAATACTAAAAGTGATTTTACAACATCTGGATATTCAAGTGATACATTTTTTCGCATTCTATTACCTAGATTTATTGAACTTATCAAAGGATCAGACGAGTTCATAGCTCGAATAAAGACGTCATGCAGATTATCAACTCGTGACCTTTTCCTAGCATGATGGGTACGACATTTTTTTAGAAGTTTATGTTGGCACTCTGCTGCTTCTTCAGCTAACATGCCAAGAGGAGCCGGTGAATGGATTATTATGCTCCCAGTGTGAGCGAGTACTTTATGTACTGTTGCTGTAATTTTATACCAATCATACAAATTAATATACTGCCGATATGTTTCTTTACAATAGTCTTCCATTTTTTTGGGATTGATCGGATCTTGGCAATTGATTACTATTAAAATATTACGAAATCTAACAATAAGTTCTTCGTTGATGTTCAAAACTTTGGAAAGTAATTCAGGATTTGAAAATGCTTTTCGACACACGTTTCCTGTTGTACTGATCCCTGCTCCGCCTGCCCTGGGTTGATCAACTCGTACTCCGAATGCTTCGAACATTTTTTCAGTAATGATTTTTTTCCGATCAAGATATTTGGCCTTTAAATCCTTCGTGATCTTCCACTTTTTAATTTCCATCCTGTAGGAAATATGTAATAAACACTCAAAAAATCGAATCCAAGCGTGCAGTGGAGATATGCCGTAATGAAGAGCATCTTCGTTCGATTCGTATCCTGCTTCAAGCTTCTGTAAAGTAAAAAATCAATGTTATTTCTATGGCAGTTAGAATTTGATAAAAAAAGTATTACCTCTATATCACTCATCACATTTGGAGTAGCGCCACAAATTGGACAGTTGGACATGGAAGAAGTATCGGTTACATAATTTAGAACTTTGCCGTCGATCATACTCATAACGAAAATAAAATCAACCAAAACAAACTCGCCATTCGATAATTGGATTTTTACTGGAACAAGCTCACTTATTTGATTTTCAATGTATCTCTTGGTGTTAAGTACCATCTCTTTAGATTCTTTGATAAATTCCAGCATAATAGGCCTACAGAACCGAATGCTTTGGGGTGTCAAATTATGCCACAAAATCCTTTTCTTGTTGTTCTGATAATAAAGTTGTATAGGAGTTGTTGTCACTGAAAAGACGTCACTGTCATCCTTTTGATTTGGCGTTGATAGCGCTTGGTGGTATTGTGAATAGCCTGTAGAGCCATCCATACCCCAGCTGCTTAAAAGTACTAGCTCTGTTTCATCGTTGGTAATCATTTGTTGGACGATTTCCGCATCGATGATCTGAATGATTCTTTCTGCTGTATGATTCATGAGTGCCTGTAATTGGACCTGAAAAGAAAGAAACATTTGAAATGGGTGTACTGGAAAAACATGTGGATATTTATATCTACCTGAATTTTTGATGATAACTCTTCGATTGACTCGGCTAAAGGTGAGCAAACTTTTTCATGCTCTTGATTACATGATAGCTCGGAAACCTTGATGGGTTCTTTTTTACTGTTTGCTCATATGCATATTTAGAAAAATCGCAGTCTAAAAAATATTCGAATGCTTCTTCAGGTGACATCATTCCATGTGAATCTTTGAGAGTCGTAAACATTTTAGATGCACTTTCACGATTTTTGAGAATATGGCCAATCAAATTCACCATGTTTGAATCGCCATGTCTATATGCAATTTTTCTTGTGGCTAAAAAGCCTTTTCTATAGTGTCAACACTACCGCCAAACATTTCATCGGTTTTCCTTCGTTTACTTCTATCACTAAGTTCATCAAATTGTTTTTGTGGACGTCCACGACCAGTTGACGTTGAAGGTGTTTCTGCGATGTACTCTGCAAGTTCCAAATGACCGTCGAGCCAATCTTTATTGTATTTCTCAAAGCGGTCTTGTTTGCGCTGAGCCTTTTGCCATGCATTGTAAAAATGTTGTGCTACGTACTTCAACTTTTAAGGAGTTGTTCTTCTTTGGCAAGATCAATATTATATTTTGCCTTGATATATTCAAATGCTTTTGTTGCATTGACTATTTGAGATACTTTTGGATCAAAAAGTAACACGATACTCCTATGTTCCATAATATCACAAACAATTATTTTCCGATTAAATAACCAATATAGGTACACGTTGTTAGCGTTAAAGCCGAAAACCAACTCATGATTTGAAAATATTGTCTTCGTCTTTTAAATGCAAGTAGTTATTATGTAGTAGGTAGATAGTAGCTAGTAGGTAGGCATTATGCAGTAGGTATAAAGGTAGTAGGTAGATAATAATCCAGTTATGTAGATACAGTTTCTATATGGAATGATAATTTTCGGTCTGTTTTTACCCTTTTTAACAAAAATAATAATTAAGTATGTAACATTTTTAATACTAAATTTGACATTTAACACTTCCACCTTTCAAGCAGTGTTTAATTTGTACGATTTTTTGGTTTCTGCTCGCATAATCGATAATTGTAATTAACAAAAAATAAATAAATAAAAATATCCATTTTTTCGACCTTGTGCCAAAGTGACGCTCATCCGCAGGCGCAGCTATGCGCAGCTGGAATCTCGTTCCGCAGATAGTAGAGACCCCAAACTAAACTGTGGTGGTGGTCTCTTGAGACTGCTCGGCCCTGCTCGTTAGATATAGTCCAACTTAGGCAAAAAAAAATTTTTTTTCAATATTTGCCCATTTTTTACTAATCTTCATTAACCGTGTAACCTCAACAACATACTCATTTTAAAGTTTAGACAATTACCTTTCCAACGGTGCATTAAATTCCAAAACTGGACCGTTATTCACTGAGAAAATTGCATTTGTTTGAAATGCATTTTTTCTACAATTTTCACAATTTTCCTAAGTCTGATGTCTGTGGCGTAATGAGTTTTCATCACAGAGGACTAAAATTTTGGGAATATAGGTTTGAACTATTTGGCTATCAAATGGTATACAAGACACGTCATTCAAAGCAAGTCAATTTTTCGATTTTTGGCCACCACTTTCCCCATAGTGCATTGGTGAGACTGAACCCTCTTTACACTACACCAGAATTACGAACTCAAATGTGGCCAACATGGAACTGGATACATATTTTCATCTAAAAATCCAGGAATATTCAATATGTTGTATATTCAGTTTATAAAATGAACTATTTATTTATTTAAAACTACTAATTATGTTTTTATTTATTGCGTACAGTGCGCCAAATTTAAATTATACGGTTTTGAAATTGGAACTAGGTATCTTCCCAACATCATGGGTTCCCAGTGGTGAACAGCAATTTCTGCTAGAACCAAAGATGTGAAGAAAATATTTCAAAAGGTACGATAGAGCTCGACAGGTTTTTGAAACTTCTACACAGAGAACAGACATCCAGGCTCGAACATTTTTCACCAATTTACTGTGTAAATTTTTGAAACCAAACCGTTGGAAAATCAGCGTCACCTAGTCTAGGTTTCACCAAACTAAAATTGACAGACAGTCAACGACTATCTAATCTCAAGGCATGCAGGTGGCGCCATCAACATACGAATCACCAAAACTAACGGAAACGAGCTGTAATTTTAAAATGGCAGTTACAAAAATTTACACACGGAGTGCACTCCAGCTTGGATGTCTGTTCTCTGTGACTTCTATTCAATTTTCAAAAACCTGTCAAGCTCTTTCGGACCTATCGATACTTTCTCTTCACATCTTAGGTTCTAGCAGAAATTTCTGTTCACTACTGGGATCCCATGATATTTGACAATCCTGAACGTAGTAGCAGTATAATCCTGAATGTATTGTTCATCGATGTGACTAAAATATTGGCATTAATAGTATTGAAAGACCTGTTTATGTTGCAATATGTAGGGAAAATTACATGAATAATAGAAAATTCATATTTTCAATCCTTAGAATGAACTGTTAGATCATCTTAACCGTCAATTTTGATTATTGATATTAATTCAAGATGCTAAATGAGTGCATATTCGCTGAAAATTATGCAGTTATAGTAAATGGAGACTTTGTGTCATTTTTGAATATACTTGTTGCAGTTCAAAACCGGACACGCCAATCGATCCTGCTCTAATTCTATAGAGTCGCAAAATGTCGCATCTAGAGCGCTGTATGGCGTATCTGATACACCATACAACACACCAGATGCTACACCATAGAATGCAAGCAGGATCAATAGGTACGAGGGGTCTTGTCCGATTTTGAACTGCAGCATTTGGTGTAAGAAGGGTAAACACATTTGAATCCGACCATTTTTCGCTCCGGAGTGATACCAAATTGCATCTCGGGATTCACGTAGATCCACAAGGATCCGTTTAAGCTTGAATCAAATAAAAGAATGCAAAAGTTATTGCTTCAATTATAGGGACACGAATAAACTATTTATAGAAACTTTAATAAGAAAAACAATTATGTTTTCGATGGAAAAATACGGTGAAAGCGTTTCTTCTGTCCTCGATCAGTTACGAAAAAAATAATTTTGGGTAATAATAACGTCCAGTATTGAAAAATTAACATTGCCCAAATGTCAGCAAAAATAGCTGTTTATTATCATTTAATTTTACCGATATTGTGGGTATCAACAAAACCAACTTTTGAATAAAATAAATACCTAATTTCTGGTTATTGTCATCTAAGCGTGAATGCCTTCTTTTTACAGATTGGCGTGACCTGAAAAATAAAGTTGCTAAAATTTTGAAAAGTATACTATTTATATGGATATACCACAATTCACATTCACACGGTCGCTGAAAACATCAGAAAATGGAACTAAATTCTCTCAAAAAATAAACTGTCCCCCAAAGCACGAGTAGAGTTTTGAGGATGAGCGAACGATATTGTATATTCAACTCCAATGTGCTTGACTCTTGTTTTTCGTGTGTTCGTAATCGACAATGCCCGTTCGAAAACACAGATGGTGCAACAAGCTGCTTCACTAACGCTTCGTGCGTCTACACTAGTTTACGTTTGCATTCTCATTTCTACGCTCTCGCGTCACTTTCCTCAATTTTTGAGTACAATTCTAGGGTTTTTTTTCATTAGGGCGAATCTAACATTGAGAGCCTCTCTTTAGCTCCTCTCTCTTGCATTCATATTTCAATCACCTTTACGTTTTTCATTCTAATATTTATAGTGTATGCTAGGCAGCACTGTTGTGTGTCGATCTGTACAAAAGAATGCCCCAAAAGTGTTATAATGGCGCTGTAATGAATGAAAGAGAGTGAGCCCGGAGAGAATCTCTCAATGTTAGATTCGCCCTAATGAAAAAAAAAACCCTAGAATTGTATGCTATCTCTTTTTCTCTCACGGAAATGTTACTCAATTTTCTACAAAGTTTATCTACTCAAAAATTGAGTAAAGTGGAGCGGGAGGTGTACGTTGCTTAACGAATGATAGCATTAATTGTAATCTTATAAATTAGACAAGAACTCTCCCAGCAGTATAATATTCTTGATAAACAACTTTCGTCTCAAATGTTAGTTTATTTTAAAATATTTAAATCTCACATTTGTCTAACGCTAGTCTGACATCACTTAGAAAAATTTAATGGTCAGTTTTACCATTATTGGGGGTTAGGAGGACTATGGCAGTATAGTGATTTTCAATCAACTATGATCATGGTCAAAGCAGCAATAAAAAATAATTGTTTATTCAACATTACTATAATGCCAGAACAGTCCTTGTAACCATGACCATAATCAAGAATGCCATGAACGTGGTGAATTCGACCATTTTCAATTTGTAACCGTTATATACAATGACTATTGTTGACCATGATTAAATTGTCGGTACAACGATGGAATTTTTCTAAGAGATGGATAAGACTTAATAAGTGCGGGTCAAAAATCTGCTGTCACTTGTTTTAATTATCAATCGGGCAGCATGAATGTCATTAGACAAAATTTGAATATCATCTCTTGCGATGATTTTTTTGTATTATTGAGTAATTTTGAATGCTTATACGAACATGAAACAACTGAACTGAAAAACAACGTTGTGGTTTATTGAATCTCATTTCTGACAAATAGCAATTCATATTGAAAATGAACCTGTCTACCCTGGTAACCAATGAGAATTAAATAGAGCCCCCAAGTAGCCCTATATGCGTCTTAACGACAAGCGATATAATGCATATGAGCATTATATTCACCTTAAATGCTATTCAAAAGCAGATTTTGGCCCGCAATACGACTAATTTAATGCTGGACCCCACCAAAAGAAGACGTGTATGTCGACAATATGTCATTCATTGGTAGCATGAATTGGTTACGTTTGCAAATGACAGCTAGATGACAGCAGTTGAAATGCTTGATTGAAATTGCGAAGGAAAAAAAGTCCATTTTCAATTTTAGATTTTATTCATTTTCCTGTTTTGCCTCTTATATTTTTTTTCCTCTCATGATGAACGTTTGCTTTCCGTTTAGACCGCCTATTTATTTCTTATGAAAGGGGAAACTCAAATTCGCTGCAGTTTTTACATTTCCTAGGATGGGATTCGAACTCACTGCTTTGTGATCGACGCGTTTTTATACCGCGTCTTTATCCTCTAACCTCTATGGAACGTATGGGAACGGTTGTAATATTTGCCCAATGTAAACTTAAATGTTCCCAGGTAACAAATAAGCATTGAAATAGGCACTAATTCTGCATCATACTTGCATTTAAGATTCTTCTTGCTGTACATTGGCTGTCTGAATGCATAGATGTTGTAAAATAGCATACGCAAAGCTCCGTAAGGCTAGCTGTCTGATATCTGCATTTTTGTTGCTTGATATGTTATTAAAATAACGCACTGAAAATGCTTAACTAAAGCTGTTTACAAATGTTAACAGATGGAACTACAGAACTTGGATGAAGATGATTCAATCACCAGAGTTAGGACTTTTATAGTCCTGATGCACGAGTAGGCGAGGACGATGAAACGCTTCGAAAATTTGGACACTTATCGATTTGTAAACAGCTTTAATTAAGCATTTTCAGTGCGTTCTTCTAATAATATTACAAGCAACAAAAATGCAGATATCAGACAGCTAACATTACGGTAGCTTTGCGTATGCTATATTACAACAGCTCTGCATTCAGACAGCCAATGTACAACAAGCAGAATCGTAAATGCAAGAATGATGCAGAATAAGTGCATATTTCAATGCTTCTTGGTTACCTGGGTACATATATGAATATCAAAACATTTTTAAATTGAACGTTCATTCTTCTGGTTACGTTTGTTGTCACGAGTTATCGTTTGATTTTCGCATGGAACTTATAGGCAGTCAATGTTATGTTGCCTGAAAATCCACGCCTTTGAACCTGACGAGCATGATTTTTATCAACACTGATCCTATCCTGTCAATCATTCAATATCAGCGACCGGAGGTTTTTTTTCCAGAGATCGCAGATTTTTCACAAACTTTTAGCCATCAATTGACCAAATGTGTTTTACTGCCAGTAGAGAGTTGTTAGCAGACGACGAGAAATATTTGCTCTTTCGTTTGTCTGATTGTGAGTGTGTGAATGCATGAATTTCATTCAAACGATGTAAGATAATGCTGATTTGTAATTTGGCAGCGGAAAAACAAGAGTCGAAACGGAAAGAGCCACGTCAACTGTGATTTTGTTTCAGTCATCAGAAGCTGTTCCAGGACTACTTTGGCGACACGCCAACAGCCAATCCCCAGAGTCATCGGATGACTTTTTCCAGCTAAGTTGTGATGTAGCTAGAAAAGTCGGTCTGAGCCCGTTACAAAACCGCACTGTAGCCTTACGGATGTTGGCATCTGTTTCTTCAGATTGTTCTCTCGACGAAAATGGGAGGATTGAGGAAGTTTATAGAAGATGTTGAGAAAACTTTCAAGAGTTTTAGGAAACTTCTCAACAGTTCAGGGAACATTTTAGAAAATTAGAGAACATCCCACAAGTTCAGAGAACTTTCCAGACATTCATGAAGCTTTTTAAAAGTTTGCGGATCATTCTAGAGGTCCAGAAAACTACCCCGAGGTTCATGAAACTTTCCAGAAGTATAAGGAAGTTCTCAGAAGTTTAGGAAACTTTCAGAAGAAATGAGAAGAAAAAGTAGTATTTTCCATTTAATTTCAACTACCTTTGCTTATCTTGACAGATACGCGTAATTCGCGTAATTATAAAACTCCAAGATAAATTCTTTAATCAAGAAGCAGTCTTTCGTCCAGTTGGTTTATTTATTTATTACATTATTTAATGTATTTATTGGTTTTTCTTCATCTGACAATTTTTGGAATTCCTAATAAATCTATATTCTAGGGTAAATTTGTTGGATTGCGGTTTTATGGTACATACGGGATATTTGGGCTTTCCAAGAAGGCTTGTGTTTTTCTTACATAATGTGACGACGCTTTATCCGGCCAAAACAAATTATGTCCATCTGCATGATATGTTTGAAAAAATGGAATCAATATTTTCGATTTAGCCTAACGTATTAAGAAATGCATTGTAGCATATTTGAACATTTTACAACGCATTGACGAATTTTAGTGCGCAATTATTGCATTTGATTTATTTGTACACTTTTTAGCCCATTGATGCACTTTTCAACGCATTTTTTTTCCATGCACTTTTCGATGCATTTTTTTACAAATTCCTACCCATTTTCGATTCAGTTATAATCTAATGATTCGCCCCTCGATTTTCTGTAAACATCGATTTTGGTACACTTCTTGATTAATAGCCAAACCACTGGGCTTGAACCATGGTTTGGAAATTCCTCTCTCAGATATGGCAATATAAAGCATCACTTTCTGCTCAAACTTATGCTTAAACTTATATTTCACGTTCGGAGATGTTATCAGAATAATATCGATCGTTTCCTGGGATGTGGGTTTTGAGAGAAGGAAGTAGCTTTCATCATCCAAAACGAAACATTTTCCGGCGTAATTTTGGGTCATCCAGCGGCTTTGGAATTTTGCGGTTGATATCTGTTGCTCTGTGTATTCTGGTGCCCTTGATTTCTTGTGGCAGACTATTCCTATCTTCTTCAACTTCTTGCAGATGTAAGTTTGCGTAGTCTTGAACTTTTGTGCTGCATCAGATTGACTAAGCGAATCCTTGTTGTTAAAAGTACTATGGAGTACTACTAACAAGACATGCGATTATGTTTGGGAGACAGAACGCATTGATTCACATTATCTCTCTTTTCTCTTTGAACGTTTGTAGTTTGGTATGAGAGAGTTAAAATCATTCTTATTTTTTTTTTGTCATACCCCGTTAGCCAGGCTATATGGAGTGTCAAATTCAGCAACAAACACAGCTTTAGCAGTTTTTCTACGGTGCTCCAATGTGTTAATGTCCAGCAGCTGGCGTCATAGTCCGCTAGATTCATAGTCTGGCGGATGCAATGACGGGAGCCAATTTTGAATCCGTCACTTGGCGGAGCCAATCGTGCATGTCTCAAGTAATTAATGTTAAGGGCCCAAATTCCATTTGCAAGCAATGACTTTAAATATCGAATTTCACTTGAATCTTGAAAATCACTCTACGTGTAAATGAAAGCGGCATTTGGTAGAAGAATGTTAGTCTCTACCATATTGAGTAGCCAAAATATGGTGCGGATTCTCGTAATTCGTGAGAAATCAAGGTTTAAAGTCTTGCTTACAAATGACTTTTAGGCCCTTGACATAAACCACTCGAGATATGCTCGATTGGCTCCGCCAAATGATCAGATTCATATTGGCTCCCGTCGTTGTATCCCGCCGAGACTATGAATCTAGTGACTATACTGGCATCTGGTTTCTTAGTGATGGTAGATTCAATAGATCATTCCAGGAAGGAAGCGTAAGGCGAATCTAGTAAACTTCAGAAATTAGAAGAAGAATTAGTATCTTCCATTTAATTCAATACCTCGTTTATTCGACAGATACGCGTATTTCGTACAATGTGCAGACTCTTCAGTGTCTCGTACTGTCGAGTCGAGTTGAGTTATTAGTACGAGACATTGAAGACGTCTGCACATTGTAGACGAAATACTGCGTATCTGTCGAAGAGAAGCAAAGGTAGTTGGAATTAAATGGAAGATACTAATTCTTCTACTAATTTCTAGTTACAGGTATTCCACTAAACAGCTCAAACCCTCTAGGATTAGTAAACTTCCGTTGTCAGTTTGCTGATAGGCTACCTTTGGCGAATGATAATCTTGAACTCAAAGCAAACGCTACTATATTATTCAGATGCGATGGTGCAATCGCGAAGACGATTACATGTTAGTTTTGGTAATGCTTAAATTTGCTCTTAGATAACACTTAGTTAGCTATTCCTTAAACAGGTAGAAAATGCCGTCGAACGACGAAACGGCGACTAACTTGACGAAATTCTATAGCCAAGTTACAAGAACCGTAAGGAGTTTCGAACAATAAACGCCCAATGTTTGCTAGTGTAACGAATCATGCTTTATTTAAAAACCCTATATTTACAAACCGATTGCTTTCCAGATTGCTTAACATGTGCTCATCAAATTAAAACTTCATCGATAAAACAGTACGAACCAAGATTGAGTATTACTAACGTACGTCCGATCCTACGTCAGCATCGAGTGCGAATCGTACACACTCCGGAAGCGCCGAAACAATAGATTCCGAGATCTTTGCGCATTCTGTACGGTCGTAAGATTTAAATAGTTAAAATCAGTAATCAAAATTAAGGCCCTATCACACACTTTGTTGCTTATGTGTTGCTTGCTTATCTACTGTCAAAATCAGTAAATGAGCCCCCATCATTACAGTCGAGGCATCGTGCGGTTTGCTGTTGAATTAAATATGATTGATCTAAGGCTGCATACATTTCGAAAAATCAACTTGAACATGGAACATGGAACACGGAACGAAATTTTGACTGTAGATCAGTGACAAACACATCAAGGGGTAAGTACGGGAAAAGCCCCATCAAGCAAAACTCTAAAAAATATTAGTACGTACTTCTTCGGTTAATGCTTGTATCACACATTTGTTTGCTTGCTAGTAGTATTAGCAATTTCGCGTTTGTATATTTAAGATGAATCGATTATTGTACTGAAAATACTGGTTTTGTAAAATGTGTAGGCACAAAGAGTTTCAAAAGTGTTGGCTATGACACGAAAAATGCAGCTGCTTACTATGGGTGTTGTGCGTCTCTAGTCCTGGAAAAGAACGTCAAGGGAAATAAATGATAAACCACTCTTTTGAACTAGTTCAGCAAATTGTTATGAAGGCACACGATGTTGGAAGAAAACTCAAACCAAACAACGTACCTTCTCTTCAATGCCGCCGGGACTCGTAATCGGCCTCTGGCCCGAGCAACTCGCACCCACAATGGCGTATCCGGGATGGCTTTATAGATGAACCAAGTCCAGCCCGAGTAGGACGTGTTCGATGACTAGAATGCGATGGCATACGCTTCCGAGCTCACGTTGGTTACGCCAGATCCCTGAAAATATCATGAATTTGCTGACCTTCTGCGAAGTTATGAGACAAAGATTGAAATACCGACCTCATTTGTGGCGAAAGGTACAGGATACCACAGTTGGTCATAATCGAAATGATAGCCAACGTTTCGAATGCCAACTGCCATGCGCCAATGTTCTTGGTTCTTCTAGCGAATGGTCGTTTGAAGAACATACACAGCTTGTAGGCATCCAGACGAATTTCCGATCACATTGTTCAATATCGCCCAGAATGCCGTCAGTGGCGCAACATTGGAGACGAGAACAGACTACGTAACCGAACTGAATGTACAGCTCCAGGTAGTCGTCGTACGTGTTGTATTCCTCATGCCGCATTCTTCTTGTAGCCTCACTATCCGATGGTCGTCTTCGTCCAGCGATTGAATGCCCATCTGATCGAACTCCACGTAGGCATTTTTCATCTTCGTAGTTGGACTTGACAAACAGCTTGTTCGAAATTAAAGCGACCTTCTTCTTAAGGTACACGGCAGCAGATTTTCCAGAATATTTTGCACAAACTGAAGCACGATCAACTGCATCATCAGTTGAGTTTTGAGCATTTTCATGTCCTGAAACGAACAAACGAACAATCATTCGAGGACCGAGCTCCCACTCTATCATTGTGCTACTAACCTGCAAAATGAAGGCAATCAGAACAAACACTAAAAGTTGTTAACAAACTCCAGCACAATCAGCTATTAACACGATGCGCTCGTACTGACTTTGAGTCCGATGGTTCTCCTTGTCCGTCAAATAAGTAGCCAATCGATCGTAAGCTATCGTCGAAATGGCTGATGTAGACCGCATTCAGCGATCGATGGCACGTGCCACGATGTAGGAATCGATGCCGAACAGCTCAGCCAGATAGTTTTCCACGTAGAACTGGAAGATCGTTACGAAACCGGCGATCGAGATGCAAAATATGATGATCGGTGCTGTAACACAGCACATTTGCACGTACGTCTTCCACTTCGGATACTGCGATAACCTTTCTCCAGTGATTGGATCCCTCCCTAGCTTTCCGTAGTATCCGACTCGGGGTTCATCCAAATTGGTCATCGTGATCGTTCCCCATCGGTAGGATGGCCGAACTCTTCGCTTCCACAGCTCTAGGAAGACCTTTATCCAGACAACGTAGAACACGCAGAAGAACGGAACGGTTTCTGCGTTTCTTCCGAGAGCAACATCTGCAGCAGCCCAAGCACGGTTGGTACGACCAAGGCGTACGTGTAGAAGCCCAGGAAGGAGAAATACATTCTACGCTTTCACCGAAATAATCCTAATCTCATCGATCGGCTGATGTTTCGTTGGCTCGATCCAAACCTGGCGCAGCTTGCGTAGCTTTGACTTGTCGTGCAGTGGTAGAAGCTTGTGATGATTTCCAAACCGCTGGGCAGCTTGGATAACCGATTGTCCGTGGTACAGTTGCGTCTTCGTTCCCGGGATATGGTGTTCATTCTCTGAGGCACGAATGTTCTCAGGGCATGCTGAATAATGATCTGACGATCAGCCGGGGTCAAGATGTCTTCCAAGTGTCATGTTTTCTGCAATTGTAAAATGGCATTAAGGTGTGGTTTAAAAGGTAAAAAATGCAATACCATCGTAGAAGAGTCATCCAAACAGGCAATACAGTTAAAATTCTGATGATTCCAGTCTTGGTCCGCTTCATGAAGCCCATATCGTCCGCAATTTCTAGGAACTTCATTTGAGTAGCTGATATGTGCAAAGTAAGCGTCTGAGCTTTCTGTTTAATGAAACACAATGTTCTGAAAAATCACTCAAACGAAAACAATGATCCCTCTTACTTGGTAAGTGGTTCCTTTCGCACCATCAGTTCTGCACCGCCATCTATCTTCCTCCTCGCGGACCTTCTCGATGATCCATTGGATTGTTTCCGTTCGGCGCTCTCCGTTAAACTCCAGCACCATAAAAGAATCGCCAAACTTCGAAATCTTCGCTATTGCTACCGCTGAGATCAGGGTTCGAGTCAGCGTAGCTCTCTTCGGACACCGTCGCCAAACGTAACTCCCTTCTTGTTAGTTTTCAAAGTTGTTCGAACTCGTTAAACTTCTCCTCCTCCTCAATGTGGTCCAAATTTTCCAAGGCATGAATCTGCGAGTTCCGTTGCCGCACAGGATGGGATCGTTGGGCTTCCGCTGGCTGCCGATTTCCTCATTGAACTCTCCTCGTCGTCATTGGCAAAGTGGATATTGGGAATCAGTTTGTCTGGAGAGAAACATAAGTGTACAAGAGTTATAATTCCATGGGCTTCAACAAGGTCTTCGCAGTTATTCGAAATCATAGTGCCAGTAAGAAAACAATTCAATCACTTGTGACGGGTTAGTGAACGGAATTCGTCTAGATTGCGCAACCCAAAACACTTCTACCTACTCAATTTGCAAGAGCTACGCATCAGATGCCACGCCCCGGAGATTGGACGCCGGCGGCGAGGACGTACTGTTTTATGATGGGGTTCTTCATCCGGGAGCTTTCGGCGTTTCAGCCGATCGGATCAGGGGTTGGGACCGCCTGGTTGAAGCTATTGAGTTTTGAAAAATTTCACTGCGAACAGTTCTACGCGCGGATTTGCGAAACGATACTGAACTATTAGAATTTTGATATATTGCTAGGTCATTAGGGTTAGACAGTTTCAATGCATAGTAAATAGCATAGTAGTAGTAATGGATAGTAGATTAATGCGGTTGCAAGAGATGTTGGAAAATTGCATTTGTGAATTGGAAATGCAACTTGAGGTACATGGGTCATTAGCTCAGTACGACATGGGCGTCTCTTGAGGTATCCGCTGTTTAGTCGGCCTGCACATGTGAAATTATGGACCATTAATAATGTACGAGCATATAATAAGAGTGCAAAAAATAAAAACAAGACTGAAGCCCTTTTTTTGAAAATTGCACACCGCAATTTTGGCGCCAACAAAAAGTAAAATCGATACAGAAATAGCTCAGTATGTAATCAGAGACTGAACTGTTTGGTTACTATTACAACACAGCGTAAAACACTGTTTGGGAAGCGTCCGTTAATTCACGTCATATAGCCTCGAAGCAGACCCACACGGATGTATCCGTTCCCGGTCGAAAGAGTCCACCTCATCTACCATGGGGACGGGGACCTCCAATCGAGCTAGGCCAGTCCCCAGGCGAAGCGGTGCAGCTGGCGCTTCTAAGAAGTGTATAATGTGCGTAGCTCCGGCTGGCCGCAAAGAGAGAGAGCTCCCGGCGCTAAGCCCAGCGCGAAGTGCGCGACATCCAGCTTCCGTGTCGCGCTGTCCTCAAGCGACGGACGGGGGTCCGAGCGGCAGGCCCCAACGACAGCAGCCATAGCTAACACAGAAGCGGACGCTAGTGCTGCAGGGGACGAGTGACGACCCCAGGCGTGGCAGGAAAGCCGCAGAATAAAGGTGTGAAAAAGAGGAATAAGACAAAAAAAGAAAAGGATAAGCGATGGGTGACCTGCAAGCGTAACCGCGGAGAGGCCCCCTCATCGTCGCGACCGAGGCGTCAAAGTACTCGGAGGTCTGTATCTTGAAAGAACGATGCGCGGGGACGTTAAATTGGCAGGCCTTGGCGAGATGCTCCTGGGCAAAAAACAACCGCTAAAGGGCCCGGCGGCGCGGACCTGGCAGGGCAGGCGCCCAGGTGAGGGTGTGGAGGTTCGCGCCCTCGTCGCAGGCGACGATCTTGTGCAAAAACCTGGACCCGACATCACCGAGGCAGACGAGACTCCCTGCACTGAAGGAACCGTCACACTTACGTCTGAGAAGGGGTCACTCGAGACCAGTGGCAATCATGAGGTAGCGGCAGGTCAGCGGACGCGGCGTTGAAAGTGGCGAATGTAGTGGGATGGTCTATGCCCACTTAGCCTACTCCAGCCGCCGAAGGTATGCTTCCAGATGCCTGAAGGCATTTATGTCCTGGGGTGCAAAGGCCTAGATAAGAGCAACATGTGCGAAGGTGTGGCGGCACTAACCACAGGGCACGGGATTGCAAAGGTCCCCAAGTAGCGACGTCAGCACGTCATGGGGAGGGCCGCGTGCCCGGCCGCTAAGGGTAGCGGCCAGCCGTAATGCACGGTAAACCTGAACCATTAATGAGGACGCCCCAAGCAACTGCCAATGATAAGACAGTTAACCGAGTCAGCATCGGATGTACTAACCATAATTTCCGAAACAATACCGCATCCCAGCCTGCAACGTAAACGTCAAACTGAGGAATGGAAGATCGCTGGTGTATTTTAGTGGATGGAGTCGATCGCTGACCTCCGAAGAACATGCCCGCCACGCAAGACGGAGGTGCAAACGGTCAGACACCGCGAGGCCGCCCTAAAGAGAGGGAGATAAAGGCCAGCAAGCGAGCCTGCTTCGAGGGTCTGTGTCGAAGGCAATGCGAACCCGTGGGGTGACGCCTACCGGGTAGTAATCGCCAAAACCAGAGGATCCTTGACCAACCGAGCTTTCACCAGTGCTGCTGCAGGTGATCGTTGGAGGACTCTTTCCAGAGCGCGACCGAGTCTATGGCCCCGGCACCTGTGCGTTGACCAGCGTTCCAGTATCCCAGACCTTAAAGCTGGTATAGCGACGGAAGGTGGACGAAAGCTCAGCCGAACACCCGCGACCACATGGGCTTTGACAACAGCAGAACAGGGCGACGGTGATGAATGAGGAACTCATTTGCGATAGCAAAGCCGCTAAAAAGGCGAACAAAGCTCAGGACCGGATGGTATTCCGAACCTGGCCATCAAGACGGCTATCTTGCTGGATCCCGAAATGTTCAGGGTGGTGATGCAAAGGTGTCTGGACGAGGCGTCTTCCTGTTGGATACAGCAGGTAAGGTGCTCGGGTAATCCTCAAGAGACTGACAACGAACTGGAGGGTATAGGCGGTCCTGTCTAATAATCAGTTTGGCTTCCACGTAAAGGATGGATTTGAGTTCAGGAAACTTATGCTAACGGCGCTCGACGGCAACCAATTTGACGCTGCTTTACTTCGTACGTGATTCGCCAAATCGAACTCGGTCAAAAAGTAGATGCTATTTACACCGACTTATCTGCAGCGCACTTATAAAATGAATCATCAAATTGCGATTGCTAA